>JAPDNY010000169.1:0-55000 GCA_029375565.1 Gekko gecko | reverse complement strand
TTCAGAAAGACGGTCTGTTGCAAGATTCCGTTCACCGTTGCAACCGTTGCCTGAGCTAACGGGCAGTCTCCGATCTGGAGTCAAAGACTCTGAGGTTTGTTGTCCTTAGGACTGTCGAGGTCCAAGCCCGGGCCACCCTGGTGGGATTGGCTGAGGACTTCATGGCTGTCCTGACAGTCGTGGGGCTGTTCCAGAATATTCTGTCCCTAGGCCTATGGCAGGACCTACGTTTGATCTGGTTTTCTCCAGGGATGAAGTGCACGGCTTGGTTTGGGGGGATTTTCCACTCTGCCCTTGCCCTGCACCGATCGGGTGAACCTCCATGAGGGTGGGGTGGGGGGTGCAGCTCGGATGGTCTGTCTCAGCAGGAGACTGATGGAACAGATGGTTTCCTGAAGTCTCTTGGGAATGTTCTGGACAGCGTGGCTGGTGCCCCTTTGGCCTCCATGGCTGATTTGTGGAACACACAGATGTCCCTGGCTGTGGACACGATTGCTCTGGTGTGCCCTGCCCCTTCCTGCAGAGCCTGGAATGCTGCTTGGTTTACTGAGGAGCTTGTGGTGATGAAGAAGAGAAGAGGAAGAGATTGAATTTATACCCCTTGCCCTTCACTACCCAAAGGAGTCTCAGAGCAGCTTACAAACTCCTTCCCCTTCCCCTCCCCACAACAGACACCTTGTGAGGTAGAAGAAGAAGAGGAGGAGATTGGATTTATACCCCACCCTTCACTACCCAAAGGAGTCTCAGAGCGACTTACAGACTCCTTTCCCTTCCCCTCCCCACAACAGACACCCCCTGTGAGGTAGAAGAAGAAGAAGAGATTGGATTTATACCCCGCCCTTCACTACCCAAAGGAGTCTCAGAGCAGCTTACAAACTCCTTCCCCTTCCCCTCCCCACAACAGACACACTGTGAGGTAGAAGAAGAAGAGGAGGAGATTGGATTTATACCCCACCCTTCACTACCCAAAGGAGTCTCAGAGCGACTTACAGACTCCTTTCCCTTCCCCTCCCCACAACAGACACCCCCTGTGAGGTAGAAGAAGAAGAAGAGATTGGATTTATACCCCGCCCTTCACTACCCAAAGGAGTCTCAGAGCAGCTTACAAACTCCTTCCCCTTCCCCTCCCCACAACAGACACCTTGTGAGGTAGAAGAAGAAGAGGAGGAGATTGGATATATACCCCACCCTTCACTACCCAAAGGAGTCTCAGAGCAACTTACAGACTCCTTTCCCTTCCCCTCCCCACAACAGACACCCCCTGTGAGGTAGAAGAAGAAGAAGAGATTGGATTTATACCCCGCCCTTCACTACCCAAAGGAGTCTCAGAGCAGCTTACAAACTCCTTCCCCTTCCCCTCCCCACAACAGACACCTTGTGAGGTAGAAGAAGAAGAGGAGGAGATTGGATTTATACCCCGCCCTTCACTACCCAAAGGAGTCTCAGAGCGACTTACAGACTCCTTTCCCTTCCCCTCCCCACAACAGACACCTTGTGAGGTAGAAGAAGAAGAAGAGATTGGATTTATACCCCGCCCTTCACTACCCAAAGGAGTCTCAGAGCAGCTTACAAACTCCTTCCCCTTCCCCTCCCCACAACAGACACCCCCTGTGAGGTAGAAGAAGAAGAAGAGATTGGATTTATACCCCACCCTTCACTACCCAAAGGAGTCTCAGAGCAACTTACAGACTCCTTTCCCTTCCCCTCCCCACAACAGACACCCCCTGTGAGGTAGAAGAAGAAGAAGAGATTGGATTTATACCCCGCCCTTCACTACCCAAAGGAGTCTCAGAGCAGCTTACAAACTCCTTCCCCTTCCCCTCCCCACAACAGACACCTTGTGAGGTAGAAGAAGAAGAGGAGGAGATTGGATTTATACCCCGCCCTTCACTACCCAAAGGAGTCTCAGAGCGACTTACAGACTCCTTTCCCTTCCCCTCCCCACAACAGACACCTTGTGAGGTAGAAGAAGAAGAAGAGATTGGATTTATACCCCGCCCTTCACTACCCAAAGGAGTCTCAGAGCAGCTTACAAACTCCTTCCCCTTCCCCTCCCCACAACAGACACCCCCTGTGAGGTAGAAGAAGAAGAAGAGATTGGATTTATACCCCGCCCTTCACTACCCAAAGGAGTCTCAGAGCAGCTTACAAACTCCTTCCCCTTCCCCTCCCCACAACAGACACACTGTGAGGTAGAAGAAGAAGAGGAGGAGATTGGATTTATACCCCACCCTTCACTACCCAAAGGAGTCTCAGAGCGACTTACAGACTCATTTCCCTTCCCCTCCCCACAACAGACACCCCCTGTGAGGTAGAAGAAGAAGAAGAGATTGGATTTATACCCCGCCCTTCACTACCCAAAGGAGTCTCAGAGCAGCTTACAAACTCCTTCCCCTTCCCCTCCCCACAACAGACACCTTGTGAGGTAGAAGAAGAAGAGGAGGAGATTGGATTTATACCCCGCCCTTCACTACCCAAAGGAGTCTCAGAGCGACTTACAGACTCCTTTCCCTTCCCCTCCCCACAACAGGCACCTTGTGAGGTAGAAGAAGAAGAAGAGATTGGATTTATACCCCGCCCTTCACTACCCAAAGGAGTCTCAGAGCAGCTTACAAACTCCTTCCCCTTCCCCTCCCCACAACAGACACCTTGTGAGGTAGAAGAAGAAGAGGAGGAGATTGGATTTATACCCCGCCCTTCATTACCCAAAGGAGTCTCAGAGCAGCTTACAAACTCCTTCCCCTTCCCCTCCCCACAACAGACACCTTGTGAGGTAGAAGAAGAAGAGGAGGAGATTGGATTTATACCCCGCCCTTCACTACCCAAAGGAGTCTCAGAGCGACTTACAGACTCCTTTCCCTTCCCCTCCCCACAACAGACACCTTGTGAGGTAGAAGAAGAAGAAGAGATTGGATTTATACCCCGCCCTTCACTACCCAAAGGAGTCTCAGAGCAGCTTACAAACTCCTTCCCCTTCCCCTCCCCACAACAGACACCTTGTGAGGTAGAAGAGGAAGAGGAGGAGATTGGATTTATACCCCGCCCTTCACTACCCAAAGGAGTCTCAGAGCAGCTTACAAACTCTTTTCCCTTCCCCTCCCCACAACAGACACCTTGTGAGGTAGAAGAAGAAGAGGAGGAGAATGGATTTATACCCCGCCCTTCACTACCCAAAGGAGTCTCAGAGCGACTTACAGACTCCTTTCTCTTCCCCTTCCCACAACAGACACCCTGTGGGGTAGAAGAAGAGAAGAGATTGGATTTATACCCTGCCCTTCACTACCCAAAGGAGTCTCAGAGCAGCTTACAAACTCCTTTCCCTTCCCCTCCCCACAACAGACACCCTGTGGGGCAGAAGAAGAGAAGAGATTGGATTTATACCCCGCCCTTCACTACCCAAAGGAGTCTCAGAGCGACTTACAGACTCCTTTCCCTTCCCCTCCCCACAACAGACACCCTGTGGGTTAGAAGAAGAGAAGAGATTGGATTTATACCCCGCCCTTCACTACCCAAAGGAGTCTCAGAGCGGCTTACAAACTCCTTTCCCTTCCCCTCCCCACAACAGACACCCTGTGAGGCAGGCGGGGCTGAGAGAGCTCTGACAGAAACGGCTCTTTTTCAAGGACAGCTCTTATCAGAACTACGGCTTGCCCAAGGTCATCCAGCAGGTGCAAGTGGAGGAGTGGAGAATCAAACCCAGTTCTCCCAGATTAGAATCTGTGCACTTAACCGCAACACCAAACTGGCTCATAGAATCATAGAGTGGGAAGGGACCTCCAGGGTCATCTAGTCCAACCCCCTGCACAAGGAAGGGAATCCAGAAAGACCTCCCCCCCACACACACACCCAGTGACTCCTGCTCCATGCCCAAAAGATGGCAAAAAAACTCCAGGATCCCTGGGCCAAACCGGCCTGCAGAAAAAATGCTTCTTGACCCCAAAGTGGTGATTAGCATTTCCCTGGGTGGATAAGAAAGGGCCACAAGAACTAAGCACTGATGCTCCAACCTTTCCTGCCCTCCCTCTCGTGATCTGCCCAAGTTCACAGAATCAGCCTTGCTGTCAGGTGGCCATCCAGCCTCTCTTTGAAAACCTCCCAAGAAGGAGAGCCCACCACCTCCCGAGGAAGCCTGTCCCACCAAGGGACCGCTCTAACGGTCAGGAAATTCTTCCGAATGTTTAGCCAAAAACTCTTCTGATTTAATTTCAATCTGTTGGTTCTGGTCCAACCTTCTGGGGCAACAGAAAACAACTCTGTACTATCCTCTATATGGCAGCCCTTCAAGTACTTGAAGATGGTGATCATATCACCTCTCAATCATACCCAGCTCCTTCAGCCTTTCATAAGAACATAAGAGAAGCCAATGTTGGATCAGGCCAATGACCCATTCAGTCCAGCACTCTTTGTGTCACACAGTGGCCAAAAAGACCAGGGGCCATCAGGAGGTCCAGCAGTGGGGCCAGGACACTAGAAGCCCTCCCACTGTTGACCCCCCCTAAGCACCAAGAATACAGAGTATCCCTTGCCCCAGACCGAGAGTTCCTATCTATGCCTTGTGGCTCATAGCCACTGATGGACCTCTGCTCCCTATGCTTATCTAATTCCCTCTTGAAGCTGTCCATGCTTGTAGCTGCCACCACCTCCTGTGGCAGTGAATTCCATGGGTTATGGGAGTGTGTGGACCCTGTCCTACCGACTCCACCTCCTGGTGTATTTTGGCCGCTGTGTGACAGAGTGTTGGACTAGATGGGCCACTGGCCTGATCCGACATTGGCTTCTCTTATGTTCTTATGTTCTTATTATAAGTTTCTTCTACATCTTCTATATAGAAGTGTCCTTGCTTCTCCTCCTTCTATTGTGTCTGGCCTTCCTCTATCTTCTGGCTTGCTCAGCTGCATCTCTTCCCGAGGTGTGTGACACAAGAGTAACTCTTCGGCTACGTTTCCTGTTGCTTCGCCGCTCATCCTGCATGGGGCTGCGTTGTGGCCAGCCCCATGCTGGGCCTGGGATATAAAGCTTTGGGGAGAGTCCAGGCAGCCGCCAGTCCCTCACCATGAAGGCTCGCTGCCTCCTCTTCCTTTTCGTTGGGCTCGTCTTCCTCCTCTGCGCCCAGACGCCTCCTGCCTCCGCTCGTGGTAAGCGACCTCTTTCTGAAACTGCCTGGAAGCACCTTTCTTCCAGCCCGGATGGGGCAAGGCTCAGTCATTACCAGGGATGCTCTCCTCGTGTAGACAGACAGACAGACAACCTTTATGGGCGTGTCAGAGTTAAGAATACAGTAAAATTAAGGAATACATCAAAAGTATGGCTGTTGGACAGCCAACGAAAAAGAACCGATCATTTAATAGTCTCCCCGATTCGAATTACAGGTTGAAGAAAACAAGCAACATCAGAAGTTATAGAAGCGTTTTGCCCAGAGAGTAGCAACTGGACTTTGACACGCTCAGGGAGACCATGCCATGTAAAAAGAAAGGGTGTCCAGAAATTTTTCTCAAATCTCAGTATAAAATGGACAATTTAAAAGAACATGGGGAATGGATTCGATGGCACCCTGACCGCAGGGGCATTGTCTAAGTTCATAGGGGATGTTTTGGCATCTTCCAGAGAAGATGGCCAATGGCAATACATTAGATCTGGCTAACCTAGAAACATAGAATCATAGAATCATAGAATGTTAGAGTTGGAAGGGACCTTGCAGATCATCTAGTCCAACCGCCTGCACTCTGCAGGAGCAGAGCCGAAAGAGAGCCCTACATACCTACAACATACCCAAAAGATGGTCGTCCAGCCTCCGCTTGAAAACGCCCAGCGAAGGAGCATCCACCACCTCCTGAGGTAGAACATTCCACTGCTCAACCACTGTTCTTACGGTTAGGAAGTTTCTCCTGATATCTAGCCGGTATCGACTCCCTCATAATTTCCACCCATTAGATCTAGTCTTGCAGTCTGGAGCAAGAGAGAATAGATCTGCTCCATCTTCTACATGACAGCCCTTCAAATACTGGAAGACTGCCATCATGTCCCCTCTAAGCCTTCTCTTTCCCAGGCTAAACATAAATGCCCTTCTTTGAAGGAGATCAGTTAGAGAGCAGAAAATAAGTAGCCGTCTGGCCCAGTGTCTGGGATGATCCCAGATGAATCGGGGGACAGGTTTTCAGGCACTGAAATTGAATATCTAAAAGCCTGCGTTTAATTGTATAAAATATTGCGGAGGCCCAGATGGGGCAAGGCTTAGTCATCAGGGTTGCTCTCCTTGTGTAGTTGTGTTGTGTGTCTGGAGATGACAACCTTCCCGCCCCCCAGTTTTCCAGAGGTAGAGTTCCGACTAGACCAGTTTAGAATGCCCCTGGGAATATTAAACAAGGATACAGATTGGCTCCCACGTTGCAGGCTTCTGGCTGGCATGGATACTTTCTCCTGACCATGCATGGCTGGAGTCTTGGGCTGCGTGAAGGCATGCCTTCAAAGCGTCCTGAGCACAGACCTGATCCAACAGGGTCCTTGTGATAGGAACAGATGCCTGTGCTTTGGCTTACTAGTAGAGCTCCCAGCCTAGCTGGTGGAACACAGTCACCCACTTAAGATTACATGCCCACTCAAGATTAAAACACTTACAGTACCACTGCGTGGAATTTTATTTATTTATTGAGTACAAGAACCTCAGGGAGTCCAAGAACCTTAGTTGTGTGGAACTGGGAACAATGTATGTGGATCCTGGGAACACACTCTGTTTTATCCTCGCAACAACCCCATAGGTTACTCTGAGAGACAGTGACTAGCCCTAGTTTATCCAGCAATAGAGATGGACACGGACTGCATTTCTGCAGTTCGGTTTGTGGGTGAACCACAAACCAAACCATGAACCAATAGGTTTTTGATGGGGAGCAGAAAGCAGGGGAGCCATCTAAACTCCTGCTTTCTGCTCCCCAGCGCTCAACTGTTTTAGTGAAGGAGGAGGAGGAGATTGGATTTATACCCGACCCTTCACTTCCCAAAGGAGTCTCAGAGTGGCTTACAAACTCCTTTCCCTTCCCCTCCCCACAACAGACACCCTGTGAGGTAGGTGGGGCTGAGAGAGTTCTTTCGAGGACTGCTTGTGAGAGAACAGCTCTGAAAGAACTTATAACTGACCCATGGTCACACCAGAAGCTACATGTGGAGGAATGCAGGCTGTGCCGCCCTCCCCGGACCAAACGGGAAGTCTCTCAACCAAGATTATGCCTGGGATAGAGCAGGTCGAGAAAAGAGTCCTTTTCTCCCTTTCTCACACTCCATGAAATTGCTGAGCAGTCAGGTTAGAATGGATAAGAGGAAGTCCTTCTTCACCCGAAGAGTGATCAACACGTGGGATTCACGGCCACAGGAGGGGATGGCAGCTACAAGTGTGGATGGCTTCAAGAGGGAATTGGATAAGCCTATGGAGCAGAGGTCCATCGGTGGCTCTTAGCCACAAGGTATAGAGAGGAACTCTTGGTCTGAGGCAAGTGAGGCTCTGTCTTCTTGGTGCTTGGGGGAGGGCAACAGTGGGAGGGGGCTTCTGGTGTCCTGGCCCCACTGCTGGACCTCCTGATGGCATCTGGTCTTTTTGGCCACTGTGTGACACAGAGTGTTGGACTGAATGGGCCACTGGCCTGATCCAACACTGGTTTCTCTTACGTTCTTGTGTTCTTAACATCTTTATCAATTATTTGGATGAAGGAATAGAGGGAATGCTTATTAAATTTGTAGATGGTAGTAAACTGGGATATGGTAGAAGACAGAGTCAGGATACAGGTTGATCTTGACAGGCTGGAGGAGGAGAAGGAGAAGAAGGAGAAGAAGAAGAGGAGGAGGAGGAGGAGGAGGAGACTGGATTTATACCCTGCCCTTCACTACCCAAAGGAGTCTCAGAGCAGCTTACAAACTCCTTTCCCTTCCCCTCCCCACAACAGACACCCTGTGAGCAATGTTCCCTCTAAGTTGAGTTAGTGTGAGCTAGCTCACAGTTTTTTAGCCTCCAGCTCACAGATTTTTGTCTTAGCTCAGGAAGGGATGGCTCCAGAGCAAACTAATTTATGCAGGAGCCAAATTGCTCACTCACAACTTTAATGCCAGGAGCTCACAAAGTAGATTTTTTGCTCACAAGGCTCCACAGCTTAGAGGGAACATTGCCTGTGGGGTAGGTGGGGCTGAGAGAGCTCTGACAGAAACTGCTCTTTCTCAAGAACAGCTCTGAGAGAACTGTGGCTTGCCCAAGGTCATCCAGCAGGTGCAAGTGGAAGAGTGGGCGATCAGACCCGGTTCTCCCAGATTAGAGTCTGCACTCCTAATCACGACACCCAACTGGCTAAAACAAATAAAACGAATTTCCATGGGGATAAATTAAGGTTGCCAGGTCTGGTTTGGAGGGGGGGACTGGAGACGTTGGGGGTGGATCCTGGAGAGGGCGGGGTTTGGGGAGGGGAGGGGCCTCAGCATGGAACAATGCCAGAGAGTCCTCCCTTCCAAGCAGCCATTTTCTCCAGGGAAGCTGATCTCTGTCAGCTGGAGATCAGTTGTAAAAGCTGGAAATCTCCAGGCTGCAGCTGGAGGCTGGCAACCTCTAGGATATGTGTAAAATTCTGCATTTAGGTAGGAAAAATCAAATGCATAATTATAAGATGGGGGAGACTTGTCTTGGCAGTAGTATGAGTGAAAAGGATCTAGGGATATTACTAGACCATACAGTGAACATGAGTCAGCAGTGTGACGCGGTAGCTAAAAAGGCAAATGCGATTTTGGGCTGTATCAACAGACATATATGGTCGAATCTGCATTTGCATTTTTAAATCAGTTGCGGGCTGCTGTGACGTCCGCCCTTCTCTTTGCTTGTTTGAATGTTGTTTGGAGAAGATTCTTTTAAAGCAGTGCGGAGGCGCCGTGACAGTGGAGCCGCCCCGAAAGGACGATAAACATATGTGGACGTGCGAAAGTACGCTAGCACTGTTGGACAGCTTTTTTGAAGATGGAGTCAAAAGGCGGGGACACTGGTGGTGGGAAAGACAAAGGCAGATTTGGCCATAGCGTGCAGATCACGCGAAGTGACGGTATCGTTTTACTCTGCTCTGGTTAGACCTCACCTAGAGTCTTGCGTTCAGTTTTGGGCTCCACAATTTAAGAAGGATCTGGACAAGCTGGAATGTGTCCAGAGGAGGGCAATGAAGATGGTGAGGGGGGTCTGAAAACCAAGTCCTGTAAGGAAAGGTTGAAGGAGCTGGGTATGCTTAGCCTGGAGAGGAGACATAAGAACATAAGAACATAAGAGAAGCCAATGTTGAATCAGGCCAATGGCCCATCTAGTCCAACACTCTGTCACATAGCGGCCAAAATATACCACGTGCCATCAGGAGGTCCAGCAGTGGGGCCAGGACACCAGAAGCCCTCCCACTGCTGCCCCCTCCAGTGCCAAGAATAGAGTGCATCACCTGCCCCAGACTGAGAGTTCCCATCTATACCCTGTGGCTAAGAGCCACTGATGGACTTCTGCTCCATATGTTTATCTAATTCCCTCTTGAAACTGTCCATGCTTGTAGCTGCCACCACCTCCTGTGGCAGTGAATTCCATATGTTCATCACTCTTTGACTGAGAGGTGATATGAGAACCATCTTCAAGTACTTGAAGGGCTGTTCTATAGAGGACGGTGCAGAGTTGTTTTCTGTTGCCCCAGAAGGTCGGACCAGAACCAACGGGTTGAAATTAAATCAGAAGAGTTTTCGGCTAAACATAAGGAAGAACTTCCTGACAGTTGGAGCGGTTCCTCAGTGGAACAGGCTTCCTCGGGAGGTGGTGGGCTCTCCTTCTTTGGAAGTTTCCAAACAGAGGCTAGATGGCCACCTGACAGCAATGCAGATTCTGTGAACTTGGGCAGATCATGAGAAGGGAAGGCAAGAAGGGTCGCCTCCGTGCTTAGTTCTTGTGGCCCTTTCTTCCATGCCCGGGAAATGCTGATCGCCGCTCTGGGGTCAGGAAGCAGTTTTTCTGCAGGCCAGTTTGGCCGGAGATCCTGGAGGCCTTTTGCCATCTTCTGGGCATGGACCAGAGGTCACTGGGTGTGTGTGTGGGGGGGAGGTATCTGTGAATTTCCTGCACTGAGCAGGGGGTTGGACTGGATGACCCTGGAGGTCCCTTCCAACTCTATGATCTCTGTAGTCTAGAGAGCTGTTGTGATTCTGGGAGATCTCTTCCTTGCCTCTCAACCCTTCTGTGTTCCTTCCAGTGCGCCCTCCGAGGGGTCCCAGAGGGTGCCCCAGGCCTCAGGGCGCTGGGATCTGTGTGGAAGGGTGCAAAAGGGACAGCGACTGTGGTAAAGGAGAAAAATGCTGCAGCAACGGCTGTGGCCACGTGTGCATGAAGGTCACTGGAGGTAAGGGAAGCCCACGGATGCCACAGCTAGGGTTGCCAGGTTTGGTTTGGAAAATCCCTGGGGACTTTGGGGGTGTAGCCAGGAGAGGGTGGGGTCTGGGGAGGGGAGGGGAAGGGCCTCAGCCTGGTACGATGCCAGAGAGCGTCCACCCCTCAACCCAGCCATTTTCTCCAGGGGAGCTGATCTCTGCAGGGCAGCTGTACACTGAGAAGCCATGGCTCAGTGATAGAACATCTCCTCGGCACGCGAAGAAGGTCCCGGGTTCAATTCCCGGCAGCATCTCCAGTTAAAAGGGCCAGGCAGTGGGTGATGGGGAAGGCCTCTTTGCCCGAGACCCTCCTGAGCTGCAGCGTGTTTAAGTGTGCCAGACAGCCAGGCTTCTCAGTCAAACACTCAACAACGTTCCTGTAGTTGTTTCAATTTATTGAGGTTAATACGCTCGTGTCAGGAATGGCGGGCACCCCAATAGCCCTGACAGTTGTACCCCCTGTCAAACCAGACCCTCCTGATGGATTAAGCCCAATAAGCAAGCCACTGCCAGCGCGGGCTAAAAGCAGCAATCTAGTTCCCAGCGGGAAAAGCATTCTAAGCAGAGTCAGCCCTTCAGGGACATTCGGCAGGTAACAAGGAAAGGGAAGAGACGCGGGGGTTGAAAAGGAGGCTAGGAGGCCAGGCAGCCCCCCCCCAACATTCTTGGCCGGACCAGTGGTTCTTTTCTTTTGTGTAAAAACTTTTTTATTAATAGGATATTTAACACGTTCCAGATCATATAACAATCTTAAGTATATCTGTTACAGATTTCCCCTTCCCCCCCTCCCTCTTGGCTTCCCGCAATGCTTCACCCCGTTTTCTTTTCCACTCTATATTCAGTAACACTCAAAACCTTATCAGTTGTTCAGTCTTCCATAAAAACTTATTCCTTAATTCAATCTAATCCATAGGTAACATTTTAACAATTATTCACTCGTTACTCTCTCTTAAAAAGGTAAAGGTTCCCTTGCTCGAAAGCCAGTCGAATCCGACTCTAGGGTTGCGGTGCTCATCTCCGTTTCAAAGCCGAAGAGCCAGCACTGTCCGAAGACATTTCCGTGGTCATGTGGCCGGCATGACTAAACACCAAGGCGCACGGAACGCTGTTACCTGGCAGGGGAGACACCTTGATCACGAAGGAGGTTTTCCCAGGGTGAGGCTCATCCATTGCACTCCGGGTGTGATGACCCCTGCGATTTTCCCAAATGCGGGAAACTCGACTGCATAATTTGTGGTACTCTCTCTTACTACTTAATAATTCTCAAAGCAAAGTAACTTATTCCTCACATCCCAGTTCATTTCAAGATAATCTTTAAAATCTTTCCATTCTATCAAAAATTCTTCATCATCTTTACCATTAAGCTTCTTTGTCAGTTTGTCCATTTCTACCATAAGCAGCATTTTCTTAATCCAGTCCCATTTTTCAGGTATTTTGTCTGGTTGTTGTGGTTCTGATCCAGTCTAAGACAGCTTTGTGTGGTCGTGTGTTGCAGGGTTCTTTTAAAAAAAAAATAAAAATCCTCCAAATAATAAGTCGATTTTGACAACCATCCATGCAAAACTTTGTAAAAGACAATATATAACATTTTAACTAGACGGTTGAATTATGTATTGCAATAGCTTTAACCAGGGCTTTCTTTGTAGAAAAAGCCCAGCGGGATTTCATTAGCATAATAGGCCACACCCAACAGCAGAAACGTATTAGCATATTAGGCCACACCCCCCTGACAGCACAGCTTATTAGCATATTGGACCACACCCCCATGTTACCAGAAGTGGGGTCATCCAGCCACACCCACCTTTTGCTTCTTGTTCTGTTTACCTTGTTTGTTGTCAAAACCCCAGGGCTTTTTTTGGAGCAGGAACTCCTTTGCATGTTAGGCCACACACCCCAAATGCAGCCAATCCTAATGAGTTTCTGCTGTTGGGTGTGGCCTGTTATGCTAATGAGTTCCCGCTGGGTGTGGCCAACTCGGGAGCCAGCCGGAACTCCGTCCCTGCCCAAAAGTAGCCCTGGCTTTAACCGTATGAAGCATTATAGTAGCAGGTGTAATAACCTCATGAAAAGGGTGGGATGTTCTAAAGTTAAAAGGCAGCAGTGCACAATCCCTGCGATGGTGCTTTGGCAATATCACAACTATGCACTGTGGATGATATGATAAAGTAGCACTCAATGATATAGCAACTCTAGGTATACAGGGGTGCGAGGCTGAAGATCCGTTGCAGAAATAAATTCCAAAAAGGGGTACCACTTCCCCACAAAGTCGGATGGTCTCGGGTAGATATCTGGCTGATGAATACGATCAGTGATTTTCTCCATTTGCAGAGTTCTTTTTGTGCTTCTGAGCACGAGGCAGATTTGGAAGGCAGGGATGGGGTGAGAGAGGTGGGGCAGACGGAGGTGCAGAAGTTGGCCGAGGTCTCAGGAGTGCCGACACAGCTGAACGTTGCCAGGAAGGGGAACTGGGGGCTGCTGGCTTGCTCCAGGTTGACTCCCAGCCTGTCCCCAGCACCAGGCAAGGACTTTGCTGAGACCCCTTAAACAACATCCCTTTCAGTTGGGGGTGCTGGCGGAATGTGCCCGGGACCTTCTCCCCTCAGGGCAGGGGACCTCCCACAGAGCAGCAAGAAAAGTAAACATCAGCTTATTTTGCTTAGGAAGCGTACATCCTTAAGGTTTCAAAAGGTTTCTATTCGAGCTGCGGTGGCTCAAGTGGTTCAGACGCTGAACTGCAGGCTGTGGAAGGTCAGTCGTTCAGCAGTTCGAGAGCCGAGAGTGCTGCAAGACGGAGTGAGCTCCCGTCTCTAGTTCCAGCTCCTGCCAACCTAGCAGTTCGAAAGCAAGAAATTGCAAGTAGATAAATAGGTACCACTTCGGTGAGAAGGTAACAGCGTTCCGTGCGCCTTGGTGTTTAGTCATGCCGGCCACATGACCACGGAAACGTCTTCGGACAGCGCTGGCTCTTCGGCTTAGAAACGGAGATGAGCACCGCAACCCTAGAGTCGGATTCGACTGGCTTTCGAGCAAGGGAACCTTTACCTTTACCTTATTAACTGTTTCAGTTTGTGTTGCCATAGAATGGATATGGGGAGTGTTCTGAGGGAAGAGAGGGGTAAAAGTGAAGCCTGGAGGAGGGTCCCATATCCAGATAAGCTGGTTTCACTGCCAGGCCTGTGGACGTTCCTGGATCTCTAACCCACCTTTCTCCTTGGTAGCCTAACCTGGTTTGAAGCCTGGAATCACCGACAGCCGTCTTTGCAGAAGAACTGCTCCTGCCAAGAGTCGATGTACCACCTCGGGCCCTGATCCTCCTCCCCTCTCCCGGAGTTCCCTCTTCTTTCTGTTATCCTTTCACCCAAGGCACACCAAGATTACCGAATTATCTCTTAACTCTGAAGGGTCCTGCTGGAGGAGAACCGTGATTAAAGAAACCCTTGCAAGTTCCAAATGTGTCGAGGTTATTATTGTGTGCAGTTCTGGAGGCCTCCCTTCAGAAAGGATGTGGACGGAATGGAGTGGGTGCAGAGGAGAGCGAGGAGGGTGATCGGGGGCCTGGAGACCAAAAGCCCTACAAGGAAAAAGGCTGAGGGACTTCTTGGGAAGGTTCAGCCTGGAGAAGAGGAGGTGGAGGGGGGACAGGATGGCTCTCTTGAAGTCTTTGGAGGGCTGTGTCACTTATAGGAGAGCAGGGAGCTGCCCCTGTTGGCAGCAGAGGAGAGGACTTGCGAGAATGGGTTTAAATTTAGGGCAAGAAGGTACCAGCTGGATATTAGGGAAAACTTTTTGACAGTCAGAGTTGTGTGACTGTGGGATCAGCTGCCTCGGGAGGTGGTGACCTCCCCCTCCCTGGCAGTCTTCAAGCAGCAGCTGGACCAACACTTGCCAGGGATGCTGTAGGATGACTCCGAACTGAGCAGGGGGTGGACTAGATGGCCTCTATGGCCCCCTCCAACTCTGTGATTCTCGGATTCTAGATCATTTCAAGTCCAAGGGGGCATTATCTGGACATTCTGGAGTCTCCCTTGGTCTCAGAGTGGCCCATTGCCGTTTCTGACATTCAGTCCTGAAGGAGAATCGAACAGAAATAAGGGTACAAGCCCCCTCAGGGGCGGAGACAGAGGTCTTAGCGGGGACGACGACAATATGAACATCATCACAGACAGTAGACAGGTGGAAGATCATGTGGTTATACAGTCATAAGAACATAAGAACATAAGAGAAGCCAATGTTGAATCAGGCCAATGGCCCATCTAGTCCAACACTCCGTCACACAGTGGCCAAAAATACCACGTGCTATCAGGAGGTCCAGCAGTGGGGCCAGGACACTACAAGCCCTCCCTTGCAGTCTTCTGCAAGGGGCCAAAAAAGATTTCTATTTGTTGTAACAGTGCGTGGGAAGAGGGCATAAGATATTTCTCAGCTGTCAAATGCCTGCATGAGACCACTCTGCCAGAACCACGGCTCTGCTGCCCCCTCTTGGTACCCTCCAGTAAGCGCAATGAGTCCCTCCGCCTTTCTTGGCTCCTGGAGGCAAGTTGGTATCATCCTCCAAGAAACCAAACGCAATCCCTGTTTTTTTTTTTTTTTTTGTAAAATTCTCTTTAAAAAGAGAGAATTTTATTCTTTTTATAAGAAACGGGAAGGGTAGACAGATGGAGAAAGAAAAAGATGGAATGAAATTTTTCCTGTTAGTGAGGGTTAGTTTAGGTTAATAACCAATACCAATTTTGGCATCTATCATGGTTAGAAGATCTTCTTTTTAACTATTGCAAAGTCCAAAGTCACTCTGTTAATGCAGTTAGTAAAGTCCATTGGGGTTAGTAATTTAACAGCTCCTTCCAGATGTTACACGAACAGTCCTCAAAGTATCTTCTTTTTAAATCTCTTCCAGTTATGGATTGAGTCCATTTTAACTTTGAAGTCTTCCGTTCCATCACCACTTTCTCCCGGGCTGCTGTCTTCTTCGCTTGTCCCAGTTTTGAATACTGCATCTTCCTCCCTGCTGGCGTGTCTCTTCAGAAGTTTCTGTATTTTAAAGATGAAATCCTTCTTCTTTCTTTTCTCTTTTTCCTTAAACTTCTGGCCTTCAAACTTCCTGGGCTCCATAAACTCTTCAGATGAAATTAGATCTCCAGTTTGTCGCTTGCTATGCTCAACATCCCCTTCTACTGGCAGAGTATTCTCTTTTATAAAAGCGGAATAGGCTTTGGGAGCCTCATCCACCTCGTCTTTTAATTTTATCGCTTCACTGCCAGTTAGGGGTGCCAAGACATTTGTCAAGGTAAATCCGAGATCTTCTTTCTCTTCTTCTTTAACGCCCTGGAAACCTAGAATCAGATTCGATTTCTGTTCGATCTCCATCATCTTTCTAGTTGTTTCCGATATCTGTTTCTGTCGACTGATGAGAACACTATCCATTTTAAACAGAGTTTCGTTGATTTTTTGCAATTGTTCCAGCAGGGGGCACAGCATCTCCTTTTCCTGTTGATTGACAGCAAGCTCTTGGGGGGGCTGTCTGGACCGGAAGTCCCTCCTCTCTTCTCTTCCGGTGTCTGCAGGACTTTTTCCAGTATCGACATTTTGTTTTTTTGTTTACTTTTAAAAAGTTCGTGCCGCATCCCCCAGGAAGCTAAGATGATCACAGTCTTCCATGCAACCCCAACGGTACTTTCACCAACACTTTTTTTCTCTCAGCCCCCCTTCGCGCTCCCTTTGTAGATCTTGCTTCTCAAAGGGGGTGGGAACTCCTCCCTCCTCCCAACGCTTATACGCATGCAGGGGGCTCCGATTTACGCTTCAAAATAGATCTTCAACTCACGATTCGATGCTACTTCTTCTTTTTATTTTAAACCATAGCGCTGTCTTCACTCCTGGAAATCGGTGGTGCCGCTAAGTCCCATTACGGGCACGCCGCAGCGGGGCCGATTGGGGCGGGGAGAAAGCCTCAATTTCCCGGCTGTCTGCCGGCAAAGAGGCTACTCCCCAAGCGCCCCCGGTTCGGAGCCTTTGCCTAAGGCTCACTAGGGTCTTTCGCACATGCGAAGACCCCCTAACTACGCGTGGGCTAACCGCTTCCGGGAGCGTCCAGAGAAGCGGCCGCCATTCGCGACGCCGAAACCGAAACCCCAAACGCAATCCCTGTTGATAGCACTGAAAATTTAAAAAAAGAAACAATAATGGGGGGGATATAGTAATGAATATAGCGAAAACGAATTGAGGATAGAATTAATACAGAATCACCCTGGCATGCAAAGGGTGTGCTCTTATTATGAGAGAAGAGTTCCTTTATTGGGAAAGGTGTGTTGAACCTACCCGTGAACTGGGCTAGATGGACCAACACTTGGACCCAGAATACGGTACCTAGCACATTCCCATACTGACACTTTCCTCCATCTCTGGTGATTTCACCTCCTCGTATTTGTTCATATGTTTCTAAACATTATTCTGCAACCTTACATGAGAGAATCTCTTATGTTCTCCATTTCATTCCTTGCATGAAAGCAAAGGCTCTTCGGATTCTGAATTCATGTATATAACGTATGGGAGATAGAACCAGGAAACAGATGACCCTTTGTCAGTGGTTTGTTGTTGTTCAGTTGCATGGTCGAGTCCGACTCTTCGCGACCCCATGGACCAGATCACGCCAGGCCCTCCTGTCTTCCGCTGTCCGCTGAAGTTTGCTCAATTTCATGTTCGTGGCATCAATGACACTGTCTAACCATCTCATCCTTTGCCATCCCCTTCTTCTTTGACCTTCAATCTTTCCCAGCATCAGGGTCTTCTCCAGTGAATGCTCCCTTCTCATTTGGTGGCCAAAGTATTTGAGCTTCAGCTTCAGGATCTGGCCTTCCAGGGAACAATCAGGGTTGATTTCTTTTAGGATTGACTAATTTGATCTCCTGGCAGTCCAAGGGACTCTCAAGAGTCAGTGGTGGCCTCCATCAAACCTGCACCAGGCTCAAGGGCCCCAAGAACAGCTTCAGGGGCTCTGAGATTCCGTCTCCTGAGACCAGGAGTGAGGGGGAAGAGCACACAATCATGTCGTTCAAGACTTGGAGAGTGCCGGAAAATCCAAGTATGCAGGGCTTTTTTTGGTAGAAAAAGCCCAGCAGGAACTCATTAGCATAATCGGCTACACCTATTAGCAGAAACTCATTAGCCTATTAGGCCACTCCAACAGCACAGCTTATTGGCATATTAGGCCACACCCCTGTGCTACCAGAAGTGTCGTCATCCAGCCACACCCACCTTTTGCTTCTTATTCTGTTTACCTTGTTTGTTGTCGAAACCCAGGGCTTTTTTGGTAGCAGGAACTCCTTTGCATGTTAGGCCACACACCCCCTAATGTAGCCAATCCTAATGAGTTTCTGCTGCTGGGTGTGGCCTGTTATGCTAATGAGTTCCTGCTGGGCATGGCCAACTAAGGAGCCAGCCGGAACGCCGTTCCTGTGTGTTCCTGCCCCAAAATAGCCCTGCAAATATGTATTGCAGAGAAAGCAGACGATTCCATCAGCTCCCCCAACCAGGCCTCTGGGTGATCAGTCCTTAAGCTTGGTGGCTACTTTAGACTGAGTCTCCCTATCCCCCAACGAGAAGATCAAATAACTCATTATGCAATAGGATTTGCTCTGGGTAATCAAGAAAACGGATTGAATGGGCCATCAGTTATCTGATTCAGGGTCTGGCCCAATATTTGAGTCACTCTTCCTTCTGGCCTTAAAGCTTGAATTTAGTCCATCACCTTATACACTTGTCCCAGTGTACTATGTTGGGAACTATTCCCAAGCTCATGACACATGCCACCTGTAGCAGGACACACCTCTGGCCCGTTTAGGGTTCCCACACTGGCATTTATTTTGACCTATAACTGAGGACAGAATCCTACAAACATAAGAACCCAAGAGAAGCCAATGTTGGATCAGGCCAATGAACCATCCAGTCCAGCACTCTGTGTGTCACGCAGTGGCCAAAAATACCAGGTGCCATCAGGAGGTCCAGCAGTGGGGCCAGGACACTAGAAGCCCTCCCACTGCTGCCCCCTCCAGCACCAAGAATAGAGTGCATCACCTGCCCCAGACTGAGAGTTCCTATGCCACTGATGGACTTCTGCTCCATATGTTTATCTAATTCCCTCTTGAAACTGTCCATGCTTGTAGCTGCCACCACCTCCTGTGGCAGTGAATTCCATATGTTAATCACTCTTTGGGTGAAGAAGGACTTCATGGAGTGCTGCCCACAAGTTCTTGTGAGAAAGGGAGAAAAGCAATTCTTTCTCAACCTGCTCAATCCCATTCATAATCTTATAAACCTCGATCATGTCACCCCTCGGCTGTCGTTTCTCCAAGCTAAAGAGCCCCAAGCGCTTTAACCTTTCTTCATAGGGAAGGTGTTCCAACCCTTTTATCATTCTAGTTGCCCTTCTCTGCACTTTTTCCAATGCTATAATGACCTTTTTGAGGTGTGGCGACCAGAACTGTACACAACGCCTTGGAACTCAGCACTTTACACCAGGGAAGGCGCCCCTGACATATCCCTAGGCTCGGGGAAAGGTGCTGCAGAAGGGGGCCCGGCGAGGAGCTTCCGAGGCTCAGGTGGGACCGGACTGCGCCCGATCTCCAAGCGGCATCACCAGTCCCTGGAAACCTCGCGGAGGGCATCCCGCCAGTGCTGGCCGGGGCTGGGAGCGGGGACGTTCCCCTGGAGGACTTCACTCCTTTGGGGGTGCAATGTCCCCCAGCTGGGACGGAGAGGGAGCGGGCAGCCCGAGGTGATGTGCGGGGCGCCGAGTCTGCCCTCCAAAGCCTCCGTTTGCGCTGTAGCCGGGAGATTCTGGGGGATCTCCCAACCCCCACCTGCAGGGGCAGATTAAAGCTCCCTGGAGCCCTAAGCAGCACTGACCCATCTCGGTGCCCCCCCCCTCCTTTCCACACTGACCTAGTCCATTTGAGTCCTCGACCTGTCTGACCAGATATACCATGCAGGTTTGCAGCAATGCAAAAATCTATTCATATGATGACACCATAGATAGACTGTACAAACTAAGCCCAGCCCTTGGCTCCATAAAAGTTCTACAAAAATGCAATGCAACCTCTATTTTAACATTTCACAAGTTACAAGCATCACACTTCCAGTACTCGTGACCAATGCTCCCTCTAAGCTGTGGAGTCTTGTGAGCAAAAATTCTACTTTGTGAGCCACTGGCATTAAAAGCTGTAAGCGAGCAATTCGGCGGCTGCATAAATTGGTTTGCTCTGGAGCCCTCCCTTCCTGAGCGAAGGCAAAAACGTGTGAGCCGGAGGCTAAAAAACTGTGAGCTAGCTCACAGTGGCTCAGCTTAGAGGGAACACTGCTCCTGACCTGAAAAGGCATTTTTCTACATTTCCCCCCACACCCTTTCCCCAAGTTTGCGGTGCCCCCTTTGGCCCCGGTGCCCTAAGCACGTGCTTGGTCTGCTTAAGGGTGAACCTGCCACTGCCCACCTGGAGGATGGCCACTGGCAGCGCCCCTGCCCGCCTCCCCTTTTCCCTCTGCGTCCCCCCAAATCCCAGGCATGCTCCTTGCACTGCAGTCAGTCGTCACCAGCAACACGGTACGGCCGCCCTGCCTGGCGGGGATTATCTTTGGCCCCCTCTCTGGACTCCCCGGGCTGAGTTGCTGACATAAGAACATAAGAGAAGCCAATGTTGGGTCAGGCCAATGGCCCATCTAGTCCAACACTCTGTCACACAGCGGCCAAAATATACCAGGTGCCATCAGGAGGTCCAGCAGTGGGGCCAGGACACCAGAAGCCCTCCCACTGCTGCCCCCTCCAGCACCAAGAATAGAGTGCATCACCTGCCCCAGACTGAGAGTTCCCATCTATACCCTGTGGCTAATAGCCACTGATGGACTTCTGCTCCATATGTTTATCTAATTCCCTCTTGAAACTGTCCATGCTTGCAGCTGCCACCACCTCCTGTGGCAGTGAATTCCATATGTTAATCACTCTTTGGGTGAAGAAGTATTTCCTTTTATCTGTTCTAACCCGCCTGCTCAGCAATTTCATGGAGTGCCCACGAGTCCTTGTATTGTGAGAAAGGGAGAAGAGTACTTCTTTCTCCACCTGCTCAATCCCATTCATCATCTTATAAACCTCGATCGTGTCACCCCTCAGCCGTCGTTTCTCCAAGCTGACGCCTGCCCCGCTGCGGCCCCGAAAGGTGCGGGAGCCCTGCAAGGGGAAGGGTCCGGGGCAATGCTCCCTCTAAGCTGTGTAGGCTTGAAGTTGTGCGCAAAAATTCTAAATTGTGAGCCACTGGCATTCAAGTTGTGAGCGAGCAAATTGGCTACTGCGTAAATGAGTTTGCTCTCTGGAGCCGCCCTTCCTGAGCTAGGACAAAAATGTGTGAGCTGGAGGCTAAAAAACGGTGAGCTGGCTCACACTCACTCCGCTTAGAGGGAACAGTGGTCCGGGGACATTTCCCGGGAGGGGGCTAAAAAGCGGGGGAAATCCCCCCGGAGTCTGGGACGAGCCGCTCGGAAAGGAGAAGGAAACGGCTGGCGGAGACCGGAACTCTTCGAACGCGGAACCTCGGGGGCGGTTTCCCGGTGAGGCTCGGACCGCTTCGGTCGCTGCACCCAGAGGCACTGGAGGCGGCCACGTGGGTTTGCTGCGGCCGGAGAAGGCGGAGAGGCCGGCGGGCTGACGGCGCCTGCGCGGAAGTGGGGCCGGGCTGCAGCAGGGGGGCTTGGCGGCAGGTGGAGGTGCTGCTTGAGCCCACCTCGCGCCAAGCTGCTCTGGCTCCTGGCAGGTGACGCGAGCGGGAGGCAGGTAGGCGAGTGCCCGGCGTGGGCGTGGCCCTCGGGGAAGGCCGTCCCCCTTGAAACCCCCCTCCTGGTGGCCGGCGCTGCTTGGGCTGGGCCGGACCTCTGGTGCTTCCCATGTCTGGTGGCCGGGAGAGCGGAAAGAGCTCGCCAGGACGGCGGGATTGGCCAGCGGGGCTAGGCGAAGGAGGTGGAGAGCACGGGAGGGGCCTCGCAGGTCATGCACGGAACGGAAAGGGTGGACAGAGAGAAGAAGAAGAGGAGGTTGGATTTATACCCCGTCCTTCACTACCCAAAGGAGTCTCAGAGCGGCTAACAAACTCCTTTCCCTTCCCCTCCCCACAACAGACACCCTGGGAGGTAGGCAGGGCTGAGAGAGCTCTTGACAGAAACTGCTCTTTTTCAAGAACAGCTCTTATCAGAACTGTGGCTTGCCCAAGGTCATCCAGCAGCTGCAAGTGGAGGAATGGGGAATCAAACCTGGTTCTCCCAGATTAGAGTCCCTGCACTCAACCACTACACCAAACTGGCTCTCCCTCTCCCAAACATTCTCTCTCTCTCTCCTGACATGCTAGAATGCAAGGGCATCGGATAGGCAGTAGGTTCAGAGGGGCAGAAGGAAATGCTACTTGACACAGCGGGTGGTTAAAATGTGGAATTCGTTGCCAGGGGATGTGGTGAGACAGCTGTAAAAGGAATTAGATAGATCCATGGAGGGAGGGGGCTGTCAGTGGCTTCTAGCCGTGCTGAGTACAGGGGTCCTCCACTTTCAGAGGCAGTTAACCTCTGAATCCCAGAGCCAGGAGGCAACATCAGAAGAAGAGGAGAATAGATTTATACCCCTTGCCCTTCACTATCCAGCAGAGTCTCAGAGCATTTTACAAACTCCTTCCCCACCCCACAACAGACACCCTGGGAGGTAGAAGAAGAAGAGGTTGGATTTATACCCCGCCCTTCACTACCCAAAGGTGTCTCAGAGCAGCTGACAAAACTCCTTCCCCTTCCCCTCCCCACAACAGACACCCTGTGAGGTAGGTGGGGCTGAGAGAACTCTGACAGAAACAGCTCTTTTTTAAGAACAGCTGTGCTAGAACTATGGCTTGCCCAAGGTCATCCAGCAGCTGCGAGTGGAGGAGTGGGGAATCACACCTGCTTCTCCCAGATTAGAGTCCGTGCACTTAACCACTACACCAAACTGGCATCAGGGGAAGGCTTTGGCCTCTAGGCCTTGCTGTTGGCCCTCCAGAGGAACCGGTTGGCCACTGTGTGTGACAAGATGCTGGGCTACATGGGCCTCTGGTCTGAACCAGCAGGGCTCTTCTGATGTTCTTATCACGGGAAGGCCTCGACCTCTATGCCCTGTTGTTGAACCTCCAGGGGAACTGGTTGGCCCCTGTGTGAGACAGGACACTGGACTAGATGGACCACTGCTCTGATCCAGCAGGGCTCTTCTGATGTTCTTATGAAGGCCCCAGCCTCTCTGCCCTGTTGCTGGCCCTCCAGAGGTACTGGCTGGCCCCTGTGTGAGAAGAAGGATGCTGGACTAGATGGACCCTCCCTGGTCTGAACCAGCAGGGCTCTTCTTGTGATCTGGCTCCGTGCCAAGCACAGGCAGCCTCGACTGATTGATTCCCATCACCTCCAGTGAATGACAGTCCAAGAAGCCAGTGGGGACAGAGCTTTCTGGATCCCGGATGTGAGGGAACCGCTCTCTGCTGGACGAAGTGAATAAACCTGGAGGATGCTTAGGAAGTTGCTTTCGTTGGATTTATATTTCTTAGTTCATTTATATTCCACCTTTTCCCCCAATGGGAACTGAAAGAAACTTCCATTGTGCTCTTCTCCTCCGTTTTGATGTAGTGGCTAAGTGCGCGGACTCTAATCTGGGAGAACCGGGTTTGATTCCCCACTCCTCCACTTGCAGCTGCTGGATGACCTTGGGCAAGCCACAAGTTCTCTCAGAGCTGTCCTTGAAAAAGAGCAGTTCTCAGTCAGAACTCTCTCAGGCCCACCTACCGCACAGGGTGTCTGTTGTGGGGAGGGGAAGGGAAGGGAGTTTGTCAGCCGCTCTGAGACTCCTTCGGCTAGTGAAGGGTGGGGAATAAATCCAATCTCTTTGTTCAGTTTGGTGTAGAGCCAGTTTGGTGTAGTGGCAGACTCTAATCTGGGAGAACCGGGTTTGATTCCCCACTCCTCCACTTGCACCTGCTGGATGACCTTGGGCAAGCCATAGTTCTGATAAGAACTGTTCTTGAAAAAGAGCATTTTCTGTCAGAGCTCTCTCAGCCCCGCCTACCTAACTGGGTGTCGGTTGTGGAGAGGGGAAGGGAAAGGGAGTTTGTAAGCTGCTCTGAGACTCCAAGTGGAGGGCAAGGTATAAATCCAATCTCTTCTCCTCCTCCTCCTCCATTTAATCCTCACAAGAACCACGTGAAATAGGTTTGGCTGAGAATGCGGGACTGGCCCAAGGCGACCCAGAAAGCTTCCCTGGCAGAGCGGGGATTCGAACCTGGGCCTCACAAATCCCAGTCTGACAATGTTGAGCACTGCAGTAGGCAGGCAAGTATCACAGTGTCTGCCCACCAGCGCGGGTTGTCTCAATGGCACATTCTTTCTGGCTGCCCTGTGCTTTCCATGTACACGGTGTGTGGTGTTTGAAGCACCCATTGCAACGACTGCTAACGTTGCTGATCTGTGGACTTGTTCCAGGAGCTGGGCGCCACGTCTGTGGAAGATGCAGCCCTTCCAGTGCATTCTGGGAGGCGCCAGGTTGCTGCGCGGCAGGCCTGCGGGCTGGACCTTGCGGTTGGCGCTGCGGACTTTGGGTTCCACGGGATGCAGTCGGGATTCCGGGATGCCCACCGAGGGAGCCGAGCGGACGAGACGGGGCCTGGAAGCTTTCCGTGCCAAGTTAGCCGTGGGGCCGCCTATGCAGCATTTTCTGCAAAGCGCCGCCCCTGCAAAGGAGGACACAGCCCATTACCTTGGGACCGGTGCGCTAGCCGAGGTGCCGAGAAAAGGTCGGTGTTTGCCGTGTGGCCGGACTCTGACTGTCACAGCCTGTTCTGTTCTTTTATTTTTTTGTTTAATTTGTCCAAAGCATAACTGAGCACAGTATTCTTGAATGTCCATAAATTCAGACCAGTTCAGAACAAAAGACAAAACGTAACTTACACAAACTTTAACAATCACTAGGTGTTCCGAGTATGGAAAAATACAAATACTGTGAGCATCGTTACCTTATGAGTTATATAAGAGGTGTAATCATCAATCAGAATAATCTTAGCATCAAAGATCGCGTGCGTGTTCACGACTAGTCAGTGCAGAATAGAAAGTCGATTAGAGAAAAATCAGTTTGGGATAAGCAGGGTTTACGAGGTTGGAGGTCATAAAGTAAAGGTAAAGGTTCCCTTGCTCGAAAGCCAGTCGAATCCGACTCTAGAGTTGCGGTGCTCATCTCCGTTTCGAAGTTGAAGAGTCAGTGCTGTCCGAAGATGTTTCCGTGGTCATGTGGCCGGCATGACTAAACACCAAGGCGCACGGAACGCTGTTACCTTCCCACCGAAGTGGTACCTATTTATCTACTTGCAATTTCTTGCTTTCGAAGTGCTAGGTTGGCAGGAGCTGGGGCCAGAGATGGGTGAACGAAAGCCATTTCTCCTCGAGGTTGGAGATTTTTGGGAAGACATCTGAGCATTGTAGGCGACCTGTAATCTTGTCCATAATGAAGTGGTTCCAGACTTTATTTAACCAGCTGGATCATGTGGGGGCCAGGTTTGACTTCCCTGTAGATGCAACAGATGTTTTTGCATCTAGAAGAAAGTTAGAAGTCAATTCACGTCTGATTTTCGAAATATTGGTTGGGCCCCAGAGGTCAAGAAAGATCAGTGCTGGATCTAACGGAATTTTATATCCCGTGATTAGATGCATTTGGGATATCACGTCGCGCCAGAATTCCTCTATGTGAGTACACTGCCACCAGCAGCGAGCAAAGGTTCCAATTTCACCACACTGTTTCCAGCACAATGTTCCGTTTCCAGCACGATGTTCTATTCTGAGCATTGTTCCCTCTCAGCTGAGTTAGTGTGAGCTAACTCACAGTTCTTTAGCCTCTGGCTCACACATTTTGGTCTTAGCTCAGGAAGGAGGGCTCCAGAGCCAAACTAATTTATGCAGCAGCCAAATCACTTGCTCACAACTAGTGTTCCCTCTAATCTGTGTTAGTGTGGGCTAGCTCACAGTTCTTTAGCCTCCGGCTCACACATTTTTGTCTCAGGAAGGGATGGCTCCAGAGCCAAACTAATTTATGCAGCAGCCAAATCGCTCGCTCACCACTTTAATGCCGGTAGCTCACAAAATAGAATTTTTGCTCACAGGACTCCACAGCTTAGACGGAGCATTGGTTCTGAGTTGAGGATTCTTTTCGTCTTGGGCCCAGGAGCGGCACGTTCTGGACTTGCTGTTTGCACGGGTGGGAAGGAATGTCCCAGAGGGTGGGGGAGGGCCACTCGGGCCAGGAATCCCAACCCTGCCTTGGCCAACCTCTGGTCTTTGGCACTGGGGGGAGACTTGGGACTCAGGATACGTCCTCAGCGCACTTGAGAATAAGCCCTGGAGCGCTTGAATTAATTAGAGCATCGTGTAGCATCTGCAGAATTCCTTTCCTGCGCTCTTAAGCGATCGCGGCTAAATTTCCGTCAGTTCGCATCACCCCGAAATGAAGGGGACGTGCTTCTGAGTCTCGGGGGCAGACTCCCCAGGCCAAAGTGTAGGGACTGTTGTTGGAAACGGGGAAGTGCCAACATGTTGCCACCGAATTATAGTGACCCTGTAGGGCTTTCGAGGCGAGAGGTTGAGAAGTGGTTTACTGGTTATGGCCGTGGGTCAGTGGCAGAGCGTCTGCTTGGCCTGCAGAAGGTCCCGGGTTCAGTCCCTGGCATCTCCAGTTAAAAAGGACCAGGCAGTAGGTGATGGGAAAGATCTCAGCCTGAGACCCTGGAGAGCTGTAGAGAGGGGCTGTGGCTCAGTGGCAGAGCCTCAGCTTGGCATGCAGATGGTCCCAGGTTCAATCCCCGGCAGCATTTCCAGTTAAAAGGAACAGGCCATAGGTGTGCTGTGAGGCGGGAAGACCCTGGAGAGAGGCTGCCAGTCTGAGTAGGCAATACTGACTCTGATGGACCAACAGTCGACTTCAGTACAACACATTTTTATGTGCCCTTGCCTGCCTCTGCGGAGCAAGCCTTGGTGGTCTCCCATCCAAGTACTAACCAGGGCTGACCCTGCTTAGCTTCCAAAATCTGGTAAGAATGGGCTAGCTGGGGCCATCCCAGTCAGGGTGAATTCATAGAATCCTAGAATGTTAGAGTTGGAAGGGACCTTGCAGGTCATCTAGTCCAACCCCCTGCACTCTGCAGGAGCACAGCCGAAAGATAGCCCTACAACATACCCGAAAGATGGTTGTTCAGCCTCCGCTTGAAAATGTCCAGTGAAGGAGCCTCCACCACCTCCCGAGGCAGACTGTCCCACTGCTCAACCACTCTGACAGTTAGGAAGTTTCTCCTGATATTTAGCCGGTAACGACTCCCTTGTAATGTCTACCCATTAGATCTAGTCTTGCAATCCGGACCAAGAGAGAATAGATCTGCTCCGTCTTCTACATGACAGCCCTTCAAATACTTGAAGACTGCAATCATGTCCCCTCTAAGCCTTCTCTTTCCCAGGCTAAACATGCCCAACTCTTTCAGCCTTTCCTCGTAAGACTTGGATTCCAACCCTCTCGCCATCCTGGTTGCCCTCTTCTGGACACCCTCGAGCTTGTCAACGTCCTTCCTAAAAGGTGGTGCCCCAAAGGGGGCAATCCCTCCCTTGCCAAGGGTTTTCTTGTATTGTCTTTCCTGTTCCAGTGTACCTGGAGACTTACGGCTGTCAGATGAACGTCAACGATACGGAGATCGCCTGGTCAGTCCTTCAAAGGAGCGGCTACCTGAGGACTAGCAGGTTGGAGGAGGTAAGGTGGCCCCACTGGCAGACCTCCTGATGGCACCTGGTAGTTTTGGCCACTGTGTGACCCAGAGTGTTGGACTGGATGGGCCATTGGCCTGATCCAACATTGGCTTCTCTTATGTTCGTATATGGAGCAGAGATCCACCAATGGCGCTTAGCCACAAGGTATAGATGGAATACTCTGTCTGGGGCAGTGATGCCCTGTATTCTTGGTTCTTGGGGGGGCAACACTGGGAGGTCTTCTGGAGTTCTGGCCCTGCTGATGGCCCTCCTGATGGCCCCTGGGTTTGGTCCACTGTGGGACACAGAGTGTTGGACTGGATGGGCCATTGGCCTAATCCAACATGGCTTCTCTTATGCTCTCATATCTGAGGCAGTAATGTTCTGTATTCTTGGTGCTTGGGGGGACCACAGTGGGAGGGCTTCTAGTGTCCTGGCCCCACTGCTGGACCTCCTGATGGCACCTGGTATTTTTGGCCACTGTGTGACACAAAGTGTTGGACTGGAGGGGCCATCAGCCTGATCCAAAATAGCCAGTTTGGAGTAGTGGTTAAGTGCGCGGATTCTAATCTGGGAGAACCGGGTTTGATTCCCCACTCCTCCGCTTGCACCTGGCTGGGACTTGTAGGAAAACCAGAAAGTCCTGGGTCTGGAGTCTGACTCCACGCAGGTGCCATCTCAGAGTAAGGGCCTTATAGAAAGTCGACGGACTCCCTTCCCCGCAATCCTGTCTAGCTGTAGAAATTAAAATTGGAAAATCTTCACCACCACCCCCTTCTCTTCCTTCTTTTCAGGCAGACGTCATTCTGCTCGTCACGTGTTCCATCAGGTCAGAATCTCTCTTGAGTGTCTATATTATTTCTTTGATCTTCAAAGTGGTGCAGTGGAAGAAGTGAAGAGGGCCTCGGAGCCCAGAGTCTGCCGGAGGGCATGTGGCTCACTGGGGGAGCCCCGCTTTGAACACAGAAGGTCCTGGATTCAGTCCCTGGCAGCCAGTTTGGTGTAGTGGTTAGGAGCGCGGACTCTAATCTGGGAGAACCGGGTTTGAGTCCCCCCACACTCCTCCACATGCAGCTGCTGGTGTGACTTTGGGTCAGTCACAAGTTATTTCAGAGCTGTTCTGTCATGAGCAGTCCTCGAAAGAGCTCTTTTGGCCCCACCTACCTCACAGGGTGACTGTTGTGGGGAGGGGAAGGGAAAGGAGTTTGTCAGCCGCTCTGAGACTCCTTCGGGTAGTGAAGGGCAAGGGGTTTAAATCTGATCTCTTCTTCTTCTTCTTCTTCTACCTCACAGGGTGTCTGTTGTGGGGAGGGGAAGGGAAAGGAGATTGGAAGCCACTCTGAGACACCTTTGGGTAGTGAAGGGCGGGGTATGAATCCAATCTCCTCTTCTTCTTCTACCTCACAGGGTGTCTGTTGTGGGGAGGGGAAGGGGAAGGAGATTGTAATCTACTCTGAGACTCCCAACTGAAGGGCAGGGTATAAATCCAATCCTCTCTTCTTTTAAAGCCATCTCCGGGACTAAGGAGGGCGTTTCTCTTCTTGAGGTTCTGGAGAACACACACATGAACGCATGAAGCTGGCTTTTACCAAATCAGGCCCTTGGTCCAATATCGTCTCCTCAGACAGGCAGTGGCTCTCCAGGGTCTCAGGCCAAAGTATTTCATATCACCTCCTGCCTGGTCTTTCACACTGGAGATGACGGGGATTGAACCTGGGACCTTCTGCATGCCAAGCAGAGGTTCTTCCACTGAGCCAGGGTGCTTCCCTAACACAGTTAGTCTGGAATCTTCTGCTCGAAGAAGACAGTGGGCCGGCTCAATTGAAGAAGAAGAAGCAGAGATTGGATTTATACCCCTTGCCCTTCACTACCCAAAGGAGTCTCAGAGCGGCTGACAAACTCCTTTCCATTCCCCTCCCCACAACAGACACCCTGTGCGGTAGAAGACGAGGAAGAGGAGATTGGATTTATACCCCGCCCTTCACTACCCAAAGGAGTCTCAGAGCGGCTGACAAACTCCTTTCCCTTCCCTTCCCCACAACAGACACCCTGTGAGGTAGAAGAAGAGGAAGAAGAGATTGGATTTATACCCCGCCCTTCACTACCCAAAGGAGTCTCAGAGCGGCTGACAAACTCCTTTCCCTTCCCCTCCCCACAACAGACACCCTGTGAGGTAGAAGAAGAGGAAGAAGAGATTGGATTTATACCCCGCCCTTCACTACCCAAAGGAGTCTCAGAGCGGCTGACAAACTCCTTTCCCTTCCCCTCCCCACAACAGACACCCTGTGAGGTAGAAGAAGAGGAAGAAGAGATTGGATTTATACCCCGCCCTTCACTACCCAAAGAAGTCTCAGAGCGGCTGACAAACTCCTTTCCCTTCCCCTCCCAACAGACACCCTGTGAGGTAGAAGAAGAGATTGGATTTATACCCCGCCCTTCACTACCCAAAGGAGTCTCAGAGCAGCTGACAAACTCCTTTCCCTTCCCCTCCCCACAACAGATTCCCTGTGAGGTAGAAGAAGAAGAAGAAGAAGAGATTGGATTTATACCCCACCCTTCACTACCCAAAGGAGTCTCAGAGCAGCTGACAAACTCCTTTCCCTTCCCTTCCCCACAACAGATACCCTGTGAGGTAGAAGAAGAGGAAGAAGAGATTGGATTTATACCCCGCCCTTCACTACCCAAAGGAGTCTCAGAGCGGCTGACAAACTCCTTTCCCTTCCCCTCCCCACAACAGACACCCTGTGAGGTAGAAGAAGAGGAAGAAGAGATTGGATTTATACCCTGCCCTTCACTACCCAAAGGAGTCTAAGAGTGGCTGACAAACACCTTTCCCTTCCCCTCCCCACAACAGACACCCTGTGAGGTAGAAGAAGAAGAAGAAGAGATTGGATTTATACCCTGCCCTTCACTACCCAAAGGAGTCTCAGAGCGGCTGACAAACTCCTTTCCCTTCCCCTCCCCACAACAGACACCCTGTGAGGTAGAAGAAGAGATTGGATTTCTACCCCGCCCTTCACTACCCAAAGGAGTCTCAGAGCAGCTGACAAACTCCTTTCCCTTCCCCTCCCCACAACAGACACCCTGGGAGGCAGAAGAAGAAGAAGAAGAGAATGGATTTATACCCCGCCCTTCACTACCCAAAGGAGTCTAAGAGCGGCTGACAAACTCCTTTCCCTTCCCTTCCCCACAACAGATACCCTGTGAGGTAGAAGAAGAAGAAGAAGAAGAGATTGGATTTATACCATGCCCTTCACTACCCAAAGGAGTCTCAGAGCGGCTGACAAACTCCTTTCCCTTCCCCTCCCCACAACAGATTCCCTGTGAGGTAGAAGAAGAAGAAGAAGAAGAAGAAGAGATTGGATTTATACCCCACCCTTCACTACCCAAACGAGTCTCAGAGCAGCTGACAAACTCCTTTCCCTTCCCTTCCCCACAACAGATACCCTGTGAGGTAGAAGAAGAGGAAGAAGAGATTGGATTTATACCCTGCCCTTCACTCCCCAAAGGAGTCTCAGAACGGCTGACAAACTCCTTTCCCTTCCCCTCCCCACAATAGACACCCTGTCAGGTAGAAGAAGAGATTGGATTTATACCCCGCCCTTCACTACCCAAAGGAGTCTCAGAGCAGCTGACAAACTCCTTTCCCTTCCCCTCCCCACAACAGATACCCTGTGAGGTAGAAGAAGAAGAGGAAGAGATTGGATTTATACCCCGCCCTTCACTGCCCAAAGGTGTCTCAGAGCGGCTGACAAACTCCTTTCCCTTCCCTTCCCCACAACAGATACCCTGTGAGGTAGAAGAAGAAGAAGAGGAAGAGATTGGATTTATACCCTGCCCTTCACTACCCAAAGGAGTCTCAGAGTGGCTCACAAACTCCTTTCCCTTCCCCTCCCCACAACAGACACCCTGTGAGGTAGAAGAAGAAGAAGAAGAAGAGATTGGATTTATACCCTGTCCTTCACTACCCAAAGGAGTCTCAGAGCGGCTGACAAACTCCTTTCCCTTCCCCTCCCCACAACAGACACCCTGTGAGGTAGAAGAAGAGGAAGAAGAGATTGGATTTATCCCCCGCCCTTCACTACCCAAAGGAGTCTCAGAGCAGCTGACAAACTCCTTTCCCTTCCCCTCCCCACAACAGATTCCCTGTGAGGTAGAAGAAGAAGAGGAAGAGATTGGATTTATACCCCGCCCTTCACTACCCAAAGGAGTCTCAGAGCGGCTGACAAACTCCTTTCCCTTCCCCTCCCCACAACAGACACCCTGTGAGGTAGAAGAAGAGGAAGAAGAGATTGGATTTATACCCCTTGCCGTTCACTACTCAAAGGAGTCTCAGAGTGGCTGACAAACTCCCTTCCCTTCCCCACAACAGACACCCCTGTGAGATAGGCGAGGTTGAGAGATCTCTGACAGAAACTGCTCTTTTTTCAAGAACAGCTGTGCCAGAACTATGGCTTGCCCAAGGTCATCCAGCAGGTGCAAGTGGAGGAGTGGGGAATGAAACCCGGTTCTCCCAGATTAGAGTCCGCGCACTCAACCACGACACCAAACTGGCTTGTAGTTAGACCAGGGCAACAAGGGATGCCGTAACTTCAGCCATCTGCTAACATTCCCATACCAAGTTGATTGATATAATTTAAGTGGGAGGTGGGGAATGGGCTAAGTATTGGTTCAGCACCCGTGGGTCTTTTTGGGAATGGGGGAACCTTCCAGGGATGCAAGCCCACCAGAGGAAGACGTTGCAGTCTGCAGATCTGTCGCAGCGCACCTCTCCTTTCCGAAGTGGAACTGATGCGTCTCGGACTGATGAAATATCACATCTGGGGCCTGAGCCGGGAGAGAGCCCCTAGTTCTGATTTGCCTTCCCCATCAGCTGTGCTGTGAAACTCTCAGCCTCCATTGTCGGTGTGGGGGTAAGAGCACCGGCCTACCACGCAGGCTTGTTGTGAGAGATAATGTCGTAGAAGCTCTGGCAGAACGGACGACGATGGAAATGATTATTATTTAAAGCCCTTTTCTGCCAGCCCAGCGGTCTGATCGGGGTCCACAAGGCGGATGTTAAAAAAAAAAATAATCATTAAAACGGTTGAGCAATTAAAAATACTTAAAACTATAAAATAAGTGCAATTAAAAACACACAAACGGTACTAGAAGGAGGGCCAGTAACTGTTATTGGGGGTATGCCACAGAAAACAAAAGAGTCTTCGCCTGCTGGTGAAAGACACCGATAGAGGGAGACGGATAAATCTCCCCTGGGGAGGGAATTCCAAAGTTTTGGTGCCACAGCCGGGGAGGCCCTTTTCTCAAGATGCCCCCCATCTAGCTTCAGAGGGCAGGGGCAACCGAAGCATGGCCTCCAAAGGAGATGGGAGTCGGGTCGGTTTGTAGGGGAGGAACCGGGTCGGTTTGTAGGGGAGGAACCGGGAAGATGGGAACCGGGTCGGTTTGTAGGGGAGGACGTCTTATGGCTGTTCCCATCAGTTTTAACTGTTCCACAGTCGTAGGTTCTCTGCTGTCAGGGCATCGTCAGCACCGAATGTATTTGGGTGTGGGGAGCGTGAGGAACACGGGACGCCTTCCCAGTCGAAGGGGCAGCGTGCGCTCAGCAGGTGGGTGAAGCTCTTCTTTCTTCTTTCTCAGGGAAAAGGCTGAGCGGACCATCTGGAACCGCCTGCGGCACCTCACAGCCCTGAAGTCCAAGCGGTCTCCCTCGCTGGTCCCTCTCCGCATCGGGATTTTGGGTAAGAGAGATCCGGGGTGGGGGGGAGAGCTCCAGTTGGAGTCTTGGCATGGAGATGGCTTTAGACGTAAGAACATAAGAGAAGCCAGTGTTGGTTCAGGCCAACGGCCCATCCAGTCCAACACTCTGTCACACAATGGCCAGAAAGACCAGGTACCATCAGGAAGTCCAGCAGTGGGGCCAGGACACCTAGAAGCCCTCCCACTGTTGCCCCCCCCCCAAGCACCAAGAAGACAGAGCATCACTTGCCCCAGCCTGAGAGTTCATATATGAACATAAGAGAAGCCAGTGCAGGATCAGGCCAATGGCCCTTCCAGTCCATAAGAACATAAGAACACAAGAGAAGCCAGTGTTGGATCTGGCCAATGGCCCATCCAGTCCAACACTCTGTGTCACACAGTGGCCAAAAATACCAGGTGCCATCAAGCCCAGTAGCATCCCCTTCTCCTGCAGGTTGGAGATTCCAGATTGTAAGACGCTCTGAGACTCCTCCAGGTAGTGAGGGGTGGGGTATAAATCTAATCTCCTCCTCCTCCTCCTAACACTCCTCCTTCTCCATCACCCGCAGGCTGCATGGCGGAGAGGCTGAAGGAGAAGATCCTGGACCAGGAGAAGATGGTGGACGTCGTGGCCGGCCCCGATGCTTACCGTGACCTTCCCCGGCTCCTGGCCATGGCTGAAACTGGCCAGCAAGCCGCCAACGTCCTGCTGTCCCTGGACGAGACCTATGCGGACATCCTGCCCGTCCAGACCAGCACCAGATCCAAGTCAGCATTTGTGTAAGAGCCCATCGGAATGCGCAAGTCCTATGTGAGAGCTCCGGGTCAGTCGGACAGCGAGCTCTGAAGGATCGGGAAGATCCAGGAAGGGAGTTGGTTCCAGTCTTTTCACCTCTGGGGATGTGTATCTGGGCAACCAGTGCAGGGGAGTGGAGTGGCTAGAGTGTAGGGTTAGGATTCGGGAGACGCAGGTTCGAATCCTCCACTCTGCCATGAAAGCTGGTGGAGCAGTCTTGGGCCAGTCACTCTCTCAGCGTAACCTACCTTATGGGTTTGTTGTGAGGATAAGATTGAGAAGTAGGAACATAAGAAAAGCCAATGTTGGATCAGGGCATGAGAACATAAGAGAAGCCAGTGTTGGATCAGGCCAATGGCCCATCCAGTCCAACACTCTGTGTCACACAGTGGCCAAGAATACCAGGTGCCCTCAGGAGGTCCGGCAGTGGGGCCAGGACACTAGAAGCCCTCCCACTGCTGCCCCCCCCACCAAGAATTGAATGCATCCCTTGCCCCAGACTGAGAGTCCCTATCTATACCTTGTGGCTCATAGCCACTGATGGACCTCTGCTCCATATATCTATCTAATTCCCTCTTGAAGCCGTCCATGCTTGTAGGCGCCACCACTTCCTGTGGCAGTGAGTTCCATGTGTTAACCACTCTTTGGGTGAAGAAGGACTTCCTTTTATCTGTTCTAACCCGACCGCTCAGCAATTTCATGGAGTGCCCATGAGTTCTTGCATTGTGAGAAAGGGAGAAAAGGACTTCTTTCTCAACCTGCTCTATCCCATGCACAATCTTATAAACCTCGATCATGTCACCCCTCAGCCGTCGCTTCTCCAAGCTAAAGAGCCCCAAGTGCTTTAAACTTTCGTCATAGGGAAAGTGTTCCAACCCTTTTATCATTCTAGTTGCCCTTTTCTGCACTTTTTCCAGTGGCCCCTCCAGTCCAACATTCTGGGTCATAGAGTGGCCAAAAATACCAGGTGCCATCAGGAGGTCCACCAGCAGGGCCAGAACACCAGAAACCCTCCCACTGCTAACACCCCCCAAGCACCAAGAATACAGGACTGTTTAGAACTACAGTCCCACTGGGGAGAAGAGCAGAGTAAATGAATAAGCAATATTCAGCACCAGGCATCTAATGTGGTGTCATGGTGAACAGACTGGGATTTGTAGAGCCGGGTTCAAATCCTGGTGAGGCTCACTAAGTATCTTTAAGCCAGTCACTCTGTCTCAGGCTAAACTCCCTCACGAGGTTTTTCTGAAGATCAAATGGCAGAGGAGAGAGCTCTGTATCTCCCTGGATGGAGGGCATGGTTAGCAGAAAGCCGTAAGCCAGTTCTGTAAGAGTGGCAGCATTCCAACTGTGTTCCACGTGGACTGGCCACAGGTCTTTTGTCCTGAAAGAAAAAGCCTTAGAATCAGCGCTCCCTCTAAGCTATGGAGTCTTGTGCGCAAAAATCGTACTTTGTGAGCTCCTGGCATTAAAGTCACGAATGTGCCATTTGGCTACTTCATAAATTCATTTGCTCTGGAACAATGCTCATTCTAAGCTGTAGTCTTGTTAGCAAAAATTCTACTTTGTGAGCTACCGGCATTAAAGTTGTGAGTGAGCGATTTGGCTGCTGCATAAATTAGTTTGCTCTGGTGCCACATCCTTCCTGAGCTGAGACAAAAATGGGTGAGCCAGAGGCTGAAAAACTGTGAGCTAGCTCACCCTAATTCAGCTTAGAGGGAACACTGGTTGTGGCCTCTGAACTCTCTTCAAGGACACATCCTAAGCAATACTCCCTCTAAGCTGTGGGGTCTTATGAGCAGAAATTCTACTTTCTGAGCTGCTGGCCTTAAAGTTTTGAGTGAGCGATTGGGCTGCTGCATAGCTTAGTTTGCTCTGTGGCCCTCTTTTCCGAGCAAAGGCCAAAATGTGTGTGCCGGAGGCTGAAGAACTGTGAGCCGGCTCACCCTAACTGAGCTTAGAGGGAACATTGCTTCGAATGCTGCTGATTGGTCCCTAGATCACTTTTGCCGCTCCCTAAACTTTCTGTCTGCCTTCAAGGTCTCCAAAGCAAGTGGCGCTCTCTCACCCGTTGCTGGTGCAGTTTGAAAAGAAGACAGTTAGCTTGAGAGACTTGACGGAGGCCTCCCCTTGCACCCGGACCTTCCGGAGCTCCCGTTCCATTTCGACCCGTGCCCCTTCTCATCTCTCACCGTCTCCCGAGGCAAAGTCATCGGCTTTGCATCTTTTGGGTTGGCCAGTTTGGTGCCGGTGTGGGCTGGGCTTGCCTTGGCATACATTCCATTAAATGGCTTGGGAGGGACGTTGTCAGGGTGGCTGCTGCCTGTCCCAGCCATTGGGGGAGGGGATGGAGCTCCTCCTGCCCAGCAGAGGACCAGGTAGGAGGAGATGGGAAAGACCTCTGCCTGAGACCCTGGAGAGCTGTAAAGAGGGGCCGTGGCTCAGTGGAAGAGCCTCTGCTTGGCATCCAGAAGGTCCCTGGTTCAGTCCCCGGCATCTCCAGTGAAAAGGACCAAGTAGCAGGTGATGGTGAAAGGTCTCTTCCTGAGATCCTGGAGAGCCCATCAGAGTAGACCCAGATTTTCATGGCTACCAGGGGAGTGGCCATGGCTCAGTGGAAGAGCCTCAGCTTGGCGTGCAGAAGGTCCCCGGTTCAATCCCCAGCATCTCCAGTTAACAGGACCAGGCAGGAGGTGACGGGAAAGACCTCAGCCCGAGACTCTGGAGAGCTGTAAAGTGGGGCCGTGGCTCAGTGGCAAAGCATCTGCTTGGCATGCAGAAGGTCCCCGGTTCAATCCCCGGCATCACCAGTTAAAAAGACCAGGCAGGCGGTGATGGGAAAGACCTCAGCTTGGGACCCTGAAGAGCTGTAAAGAGGGGCTGTGGCTCAGTGGAAGAGCCTCTGCTTGGCATGCGGAAGGTCCCTGGTTCAATCCCCGGCATCTCCAGTTGAAAGGGCCAGGTAGGAGGGGATGTGAAAGACCTCCACCTGAGACCCTGGAGAGCTGTAAAGAGGGGCTGTGGCTCAGTGGCAGAGCCTCTGCTTGGCATGCAGAAGGTCCCTGGTTCAATCCCTGGCATCTCCAGTGAAAAGGACCAAGTAGCAGGTGATGGTGAAAGGTCTCTTCCTGAGATCCTGGAGAGCCCGTCAGAGTAGACCCAGATTTTCATGGCTACCAGGGGAGTGGCCATGGCTCAGTGGAAGAGCCTCTGCTTGGCATGCAGAAGGTCCCCAGTTCAGTCCCTGGCATCTCCAGTTAAAAGAACCAGGCAGGAGGTGACAGGAAAGACCTCAGTCTGAGACCCTGGAGAGCCACTGAAAGTTTAAGCAGATCGTACTGACATTGATGGACCAATGAGAATCTGCTTGGCATGTAGAATGTCCCAAGTTCAGTCCCTGGCATCTCCAGTTAGAAGGACCGGGCAGGAGATGATGGGAAAGACCTCTGCCTGAGACCCTGGAGAGCCACAGCAAGTCTGATCGGATGGTACTGACATTGATGGACCAATGAGAATCTGCTTGGCATGCAGAAGGTCCCAGGTTCAATCCTCAGCATCTCCAGTTAAAAGGACCAGGCAGGAGGTGATGGGAAAGACCTCTGCCTGAGACCCTGGAGAGCTGTAGAGAGGGGCTGTGGTTCAGTGGCAGAGCATCTGCTTGGACTGCAGAAGGTCCCCGGTTCAATGCCCGGCATCTCCAGTTAAAAGGACCGAGTAGCAGGTGATGGTGAAAGGTCTCTTCCTGAGATCCTGGAGAGCCCGTCAGAGTAGACCCAGATTTTCATGGCTACCAGGGGAGTGGCCATGGCTCAGTGGAAGAGCCTCTGCTTGGCATGCAGAAGGTCCCCGGTTCAATCCCTGGCATCTCCAGTTAAAAGGACCAGATTGGAGGTGATGGGAAAGACCTTTCTCTGGAGAGCGACTGCCAATCTGAGCAGACAAGGATGATCTTGATAAACCGAGGTTCTGATTCAGTCTAAGGCTGCTTGGTGTGCTCCACTGAGCCTGCCTGGCCAGCGTCTAACTCTCTCCGGCTCTTGTTCCGTCCCACAGGTCCATCATGCGTGGCTGTGATAACATGTGCAGCTACTGCATTGTGCCGTTCACCCGTGGCCACGAGCGGAGTCGGCCCGTGGCCTCCATCCTCCAGGAAATGCAGCTGCTGTCAGATCAGGTGAGGCATTGCAGCTTTGTGCTTCCGCACCTGCGGGGTGGGCCTCTCTGAGCATCTGGGTGCTTTGCAGGGGACCGTCTCACCCAGAACGATGGGTGCAGTTTTTTACCTTCGCTTGGGGGAAGAGAGACCGAACTGGGAAACATGAGAACACAAGCAGACCAGTGAGGGTCCATCTAGTCCAGCCTCCTGCCTCACACAGGGGCCCCAACCAGTCCCTCTGGAGGGCCAACAACTGGGCAGAGAGGCCAAGGCCTTCCTAAGAACCTAAGAAGAGCCCTGCTGGATCAGACCAATAGTCCATCCAGTCCAACCTCCTGCCTCACACAGGGGCCAACCAGTCCCTCTGGAGGGCCAACAACAGGGCAGAGAGGCCGAGGCCTTCCTAAGAACCTAAGAAGAGCCCTGCTGGATCAGACCAATAGTCCATCCAGTCCAACCTCCTGTCTCACACAGGGGCCAACCAGTTCCTCTGGAGGGCCAACAACAGGGCAGAGAGGCCGAGGCCTTCATAAGGACATCAGAAGAGCTCTGCTGGATCAGACTGGTGAGGGTCCATCTAGTCCAGCCTCCTGCCTCACACAGGGGCCAGCCAGTCCCTCTGGAGGGCCAGCAACAGGGCATAGAGGCCGAGGCCTTCCCCTGATGTTGCCTCCTGGCTCTGGGATTCAGAGACTTAGTGCCTCTGAATGTGGAGGTTCCCCTCAGTCGCCATGGCTACTGGTCACTGTTAGTCCTCTACTCCATGAACCTTATCTCATCTCCCTGTAAAGCCGTCCGCAGCGATGTCTTTCCCTTCCCAGTTTGCATAACAGACAGATGGGCCTGCCAGCCAATCCAACTCGGGTTCATCTCTCTGTTCGGACCCTCCTGTTATGCAGCGGGCAGATTTCTTCATGGGTTGTGGATTGGGGGCATTTATACCCTCCTGCCCTGTGAATGAGAAACCAAAGATGACATAACTGAGAGGTTGGATGCGAGGCCAGGCTCCGAGCTTCTGCCGAGCGGGCCACTGCAGAAGAAAGTTGGGCTGCTTTTCAGTTCCTCCTGAGCCGCGTTTATCCATCCAAGCAAAAAGAAACGCCTGAGAGATCGTTCCTCTGGTCCAGCGCTTACTTCAGAGCCAAACTGGAACGCTAACTGGGCCACGTGCCCAGCGTCTGTTCTGCTTTTTGACCGTGCCAGCCTTAGAAAAAAAAGAAAAAAGAGATGAAAGTCCAACGTTAAATACTACACGGGTGAACGCAGCAGATGCTCTGCAGTCGTTTGCATCCTCGGGCCAGCCTGGCGGGGTTTCCCATCCCTGTTTTGGCAGACGCAAAACCGATGCTCAGATTAGGCAGTGAGCCTGTGGCCAAAGCAAGACCTGAATCTGTATCTCTCTGTCCCGGCATAATGCCAATGTCTGAATGTTCTGGTCTGTGGAACAGTGCACACAAAAAAACCATCCTCTGGTTTGTGGCATTGTTGTGGTCTATGGCTAAAGGAAGCCCCGCTGTTAACAGAAACTTTCAGAGACTTTGCTTTGTTGCTGTGGTCCGTTTGTTTTTTTCTGGTGGATACTCCGGTTTCTATGGTACCACCGTTGCCTCTTCTTGCTTGATTGTTTTTGCGAGGAGGGTGGTGGTGGTTGAGACCTTACAGACGTCTGCCAAGGTTGTATTCCTGAAATTCAGTGGTCTGAGGGGTTGATGTCTTTAAGAAAGGTTAAAATGCTTGGGGCTCTTTAGCTTGGAGAAACGAAGGCTGAGGGGTGACACGGTCGAGGTTTATAAGATTATGCATGGGACAGAGCAGGTCAAGAAGGAGGTACTTTTCTCCTTTTCTCACAATACAAGAACTCCTTGTGGGCACTCCATGAAATTGCTGAGCAGTCAGGTTAGAACGGATGAAAGGAAGTCCTTCTTCACCCGGAGAGTGATGAACACGTGGAATTCACTGCCACAGGAGGTGGTGGCAGGCTGCTACAAGTATGGATGGCTTCAAGAAGGAATTAGATAAACATGTGGAGCAGAAGTCCATCAGTGGCTGTTAGCCACAAGGTACAGATAGGAACTCTCAGTCTGGGGCAAGGGATGCCCTGTATTCCTGGTGCTGGGGGGTGAGGTCAACAGTGGGAGGGCTTCTAGTGTCCTGGCCCCACTGCTGGACCTCCTGATGGCCCCTGGTCTTTTTGGCCACTGTGTGACAGAGTGTTGGACTGGATGGGCCATTGGCCTGATCCAACATTGGCTTCTCTTATGTTCTTATAAGAGGGAATTGGATAAGCCTATGGAGCAGAGGTCCATCAGTGGCTGTTAGCCACAAGGTATAGAGAGGAACTCTCGGTCTGGGGCCAGTGAGGCTCTGTATTCTTGGTACCTGGGGGAGGGGCAACAGTGGGGGGGCTTCTTGTGTCCTGGCCCCACTGCTGGACCTCCTGATGGGACCTGGGATTTTTGGCCACTGTGTGACAGAGTGTTGGACTGGATGGGCCATTGGCCTGACCCAGCATTGGCTTCTCTTATGTTCTTATGCCACAATCATTTTTTCCAGACAGCTTCCAGTTCCCCACGAATGCCTGCTCCTCTCTCTGTCTTCGTCTCCATCCCTCCTTACTTTCCTTCCAGCGTCTTTCCGTTCCCTGACCGGCTTCCCTCTCCTTGCAGGGCGTGAAAGAGGTTACCCTCTTGGGCCAGAACGTCAACAGCTACCGAGACACCTCCGAGGTCCAGTTCCTCTCGGGGGTGCCTACCCCCTGAGCCGTGGCTTCAGCACTGTCTACAAACCCAAAGTTGGGGGCTTGCGCTTTGCGGCCCTCCTGGACCGGGTGTCCCTGGTCGACCCTGAAATGCGGATCCGCTTCACCTCCCCGCACCCCAAAGACTTCCCAGATGAGGTGGGTTTGGCCCAGGGCCGGCTGGCCAGCTGTAGGAGGGTAGTGTTGGGTTCGGGTTTCCTCCAGGTAAACTGTGGCTAGTGGGTTGGGGCTTCGTGAATGACATCTGTCTCCCTGGCAGGTCTTCCAGCTCATGAGGGAAAGGCCCAACCTTTGCAAGCAGATTCACCTCCCGGTTCAGAGCGGCAGCACCCGTGTCCTGGAGGCCATGCGGCGGGGGTGAGCAAGAGGCAGAGCCTGGTGGTTTGCCTGGCTTTTTATCTGGTTTGCCTGCTTTTTTGCCTGGTTTTTTATCTGGTCTGCCTGTTTTTTTGCCTGTTTTTTTATTTGGTTTGCCTGTTTTTTTGCCTGTTTTTTTATCTTGTTTGCCCGCTTTTTTGCCTGGTTTTTTATCTGGTCTGCCTGTTTTTTTGCCTGGCTTTTTATCTGGTCTGCCTGTTTTTTTGCCTGGCTTTTTATCTGGTTTGCCTGCTTTTTGCCTGGTTTTTTATCTGGTCTGCCTGTTTTTTTGCCTGGTTTTTTATCTGGTTTGCCTGCTTTTTTGCCTGGTTTTTTATCTGGTTTGCCTGTTTTTTTGCCTGGTTTTTTATCTGGTTTGCCTGTTTTTTTGCCTGGCTTTTTATCTGGTTTGCCTGCTTTTTGCATGGCTTTTTATCTGGTTTGCCTGCTTTTTTGCCTGGCTTTTTATCTGGTTTGCCTGTTTTTTTGCCTGGTTTTTTATCTGGTCTGCCTGTTTTTTTGCCTGTTTTTTTATCTGGTCTGCCTGCTTTTTGCCTGGTTTTTTATCTGGTTTGCCTGTTTTTTTGCCTGGCTTTTTATCTGGTTTGCCTGCTTTTTTGCCTGGCTTTTTATCTGGTTTGCCTGGCTTTTTGCCTGGTTTTTTATCTGGTTTGCCTGCTTTTTTGCCTGGTTTTTTATCTGGTCTGCCTGCTTTTTTGCCTGTTTTTTTATCTGGTCTGCCTGCTTTTTTGCCTGTTTTTTTATCTGGTCTGCCTGTTTTTTTGCCTGTTTTTTTATCTGGTTTGCCTGTTTTTTTGCCTGGCTTTTTATCTGGTTTGCCTGGCTTTTTGCCTGTTTTTTAATCTGGTTTGCCTGTTTTTTTGCCTGGCTTTTTATCTGGCTTTTTATCTGGTTTGCCTGTTTTTTTGCCTGGCTTTTTATCTGGTTTGCCTGGCTTTTTGCCTGTTTTTTTATCTGGTTTGCCTGTTTTTTTGCCTGTTTTTTTATCTGGTCTGCCTGTTTTTTTGCCTGTTTTTTTATCTGGTTTGCCTGTTTTTTTGCCTGTTTTTTTATCTGGTTTGCCTGTTTTTTTGCCTGTTTTTTTATCTGGTTTGCCTGTTTTTTTGCCTGGCTTTTTGCCTGGTTTTTTATCTGGTTTGCCTGTTTTTTTGCCTGGCTTTTTATCTGGTTTGCCTGGCTTTTTGCCTGTTTTTTTATCTGGTTTGCCTGTTTTTTTGCCTGGCTTTTTATCTGGCTTTTTATCTGGTTTACCCCGCCCTTCACTATCCGAAGGAGTCTCAGAGCGGCCGACAAACTCCTTTCCCCTTCCCCTCCCCACAACAGACACCCGCTGTGAGCAATGTTCCCCCTAAGCTGTGGAGCCTTGTGAGCAAAAATTCTACTTCGTGAGCTACTTGCAATTCAAATTGTGAGTGAATGATTTGTCCACTGCATAAATTAGTTTGTCCTGGAGCCATTCTTCCTGAGCTGAGACGAAAATGTGTGAGCTGGAGGCTAAAAAACTGTGAGCTGGGCTCACACTAGCTCAGCTTAGAGGGAACATCACCTGTGAGGTCGGTGGGGCTGAGAGAGCTCTTGCAAGAACTGCCCTTGAGAGAACAGCTCTGACAGAACTACGGCTTGCCCAAGGTCATCCAGCAGGTGCAAGTGGAGGCGTGCGGAATCAAACCCGGTTCTCCCAGATTAGAGTCCGGGCACTTAACCACAACACCAAACTGGCTCTATGCAGTCGCCAAATCGCTCGCTCACAACTTTGATGCCAGTAGCTCCAAAGTAGGATTTTTGCTCACAAGACTCCACAGCTTAGAGGGAGCATTGGTGCGGTGGCTCAAGTGGTTAAGACGCTGAACTGCAGGCTGTGGAAGGTCAGTAGCACAGCAGTTTGAGACCTGAGAGTGCCGCATGACGGAGTGAGCTCCCGTCTCTAGTTCCAGCTCCTGCCAACCTAGCAGTTCGAAAGCAAGAAACTGCAAGTAGATAAACAGGTACCACTTCAGTGGGAAGGTCACAGCGTTCCGTGCGCCTTGGTGTTTAGACATGCCGGCCACATGACCACGGAAACGTCTTCGTACAGCGCTGGCTCTTCGGCTTTGAAACGGAGATGAGCACCGCAACCCTAGAGTCGGATTCGACTGGCTTTCGAGCAAGGGAACCTTTACCTTTACCTTTAGTCTGTCTGTAGCAGGAGAGTCCAGGAATACCTTAAAGATCAACCAAATTTGGGGCAGGGGATGAGCTGTCGTGAGTCACTGATCTGATGAGGTAAGCGGTGACTCCCAAAAGCTCCCCCCCCGCCACAAACTTTGTTAGTCTTGATTGAAGGTGCCCCTCGACTCTTTTCCACGGCTACAGACAGACTAACAGGGCGACCCATTCCTGATACGCCTCCATGGAAGGCACCACGTTTAGCAGTACGGACTGGAAATCCATCAGGGTACCTGGAGAAGTGAGCCGTGACTCACGAAACCGCCTTCCCTGCCCCAAATGTTGTTAGTCTTGGAGGTGCCCCTGGTCTCTGGCTCTTTTCTCCCGCCCTCGGCCTTGCCTACCTTGCAAGTCTGTTGTAAAGATAAGATAGGGGAAGGGAGGGCCACGTTCTGAGCTCCTTGGAGGAAGAGGGATAAAAACGGTCGAGAAAGGTGCTATGCACGTACAGATTTCTGTGCTCCGGCGTCTGCGTCGCCATAGCTCTGCTTTCCCCTTGCAGGTACACCCGGGAGGCCTACCTGGAGTTGGTGGACCACATCCGAGCCTCCCTGCCAGGTAGGCACCTCCTCCGCTTCGGATCCGCTCCCCTGTCGACTGCCCCTTTAACAGACTGAACCCAGAGGTCGGAGGCTTTTTCACCAAGAGAGGAACGCTGGAGGTGAAAAAACGTTTGGCCTCCCTCACTCTCTGCCCTCGTTGGGAGGGGGTCCCGGCAGAGGCTTCGGCGCAGGGTTGCACCCTGTATCTTTTCCTCTTGCGCGTCTCCTGGGGCAAAGGCCTTTATCATCCCTAGCTGTGTACACGCTGAACAAGTAGCTCCCTCGCACCACTGTCCAACGTCAGCCTGTGCATTTGGTGGCGGGCTGGTTGGGGAGAGGGGCGGGATCCCATGGCTGCATCTGCCAATGGCAGTAATTCTCAGCCCATTACTGGCTTCTGAGTCAATCAGCCCAATGAAGAGGGCCCTGGAACCCTGAGTCTACTGGAGGGCATGCGGCTCGCTGGTTCGAACACAGAAGGTCCTGGATTCAGTCCCTAAGAACATAAGAGAAGCCAATGTTGAATCAGGCCAATGGTCCATCTAGTCCAACACTCTGTGTACCACAGCGGCCAAAAATACCAGGTGCCATCAGGAGGTCCAGCAGTGGGGCCAGGCAGGCAGTTTGGTGTAGTGGTTAGGAGCGCGGAGTCTAATCTGGGAGAACTGGGTTCGATTCCCCACTCCTGCACATGCAGCTACTGGTGTGACCTTGGGTCAGTCACAAGTTCTCTCAGAGCTGCTCTCTCACGAACAGTCCTCAAAAGAGCTCTCTCAGCCCCTCCTACCTCACAGGGTGTCTGTTGTGGGGAGGGGGAGGGGAAGGAGTTTGTGAGCCGCTCTGAGACTCCTTTGGGTAGTGAAGGGCGGGGTATAAATCCAATCTCTTCTTCTTCTGCCTCACAGGGTGTCTGTTGTCGGGAGGGGAAGGGAAAGGAGTTTGTAAGCAGCTCTGAGACTCCTTTGGGTAGTGAAGGGCGGGGTATAAATCCAATCTCTTCTTCTTCTTCTACCTCAGAGGGTGTCTGTTGTGGGGAGGGGAAGGGAAAGGAGTTTGTGAGCCACTCTGAGACTCCTTTGGGTAGTGAAGGACAAGGTATAAATCCAATCTCTTCTTCTTCTACCTCACAGGGTGTCTGTTGTGGGGAGGGGAAGGGAAAGGGGTTTGTGAGGCGCTCTGAGACTCCTTTGGGTAGTGAAGGGCAGGGTATAAATCCAATCTCTTCCTCTTCTTCTTCTGCCTCACAGGGTGTCTGTTGTGGGGAGGGGAAGGGAAAGGAGTTTGAAAGCCGCTCTGAGACTCCTTTGGGTAGTGAAGGGCAGGATATAAATCCAATCTCTTCTTCTTCTTCTTCTTCTTCTACCTCACAGGGGGTGTCTGTTGTGGGGAGGGGAAGGGAAAGGAGTTTGTGAACCGTTCTGAGACTCCTTTGGGTAGTGAAGGGCGGGGTATAAATCCAATCTCCTCTTCTTCTTCTTCTGCCTCAGAGGGTGTCTGTTATGGGGAGGGGAAGGGAAAGGAGTCTGTAAGCCGCTCTGAGACTCCTTTGGGTAGTGAAGGGCGGGGTATAAATCCAATCTCCTCTTCTTCTTCTACCTCACAGGGGGTGTCTGTTGTGGGGAGGGGAAGGGAAAGGAGTTTGTGAACCGTTCTGAGACTCATTTGGGTAGTGAAGGGCAGGGTATAAATCCAATCTATTCTTCTTCTTCTTCTTCTTCTACCTCAGAGGGTGTCTGTTGTGGGGAGGGGAAGGGAAAGGAGTCTGTAAGCCGCTGTCAGGTAGCCCTGCCATGATGGATGGAGAAGGGAGGGCGGATGGGCTTTGTATTGTGAAGGGCAGGTGGATGGGATCGTGGGGTGTTGAATTATGCACCTGGAGTGTTCGAATGGAATGTGGGAGCTGCCTCGGCTGCCAGGCCGTACAGGCCATATCTCTTGCAGACTTAACACACTGACCTTGGAGGAGACAGGCTGTGAGCTTTCTATCGCTTTCAAAGCTGCAGCTTGGCTGGGAAAATGGGGGCGGTGGGAACTCCATTAATTATCACAGTTTCCAGTTCCCGCGTGCATGCTATGCATTCATTGGTGGAAGGGGGGGGTCCCCATTCTCCCTCCCTCTGGTATAACCGCTTGCTTTCTGTAACCACGTCATTCTTAACAATGTATCTGTTCCAGTAACCTACTATTGCAGCTTTAAAAAAATAAAATACTATTCTTGCTTCAATGAACAAGGCCTGGTATTTGGCTGACTAAGTTAGGGACTCTGACAGCCGCTCTGAGACTCCTTTGGGTAGTGAAGGGCGGAGTATAAATCCAATCTCCTCCTCTTCTTCTACCTCACAGGGGGTGTCTGTTGTGGGGAGGGGAAGAGAAAGGAGTTTGTCAGCCGCTCTGAGACTCCTTTGGGAAGTGAAGGGCAGGGGGTATCAATCCAATCTCCTCTTCTTCTTTCATTGCCTACTCAGACTGTCAGCGGCTCTTTGGGGTTTCAGCCAGAGGTCTTTCACATCACCTATTGCCAGATCTTTTAACTGGAGATACCGGGGATTGAACTGGGACCTTCTGTATTCCCAACCAGAAGCTCTACCACTGAGCCACAACCCCTCCCAATAAAATTGAACACACATGAAGCTGCCTTATTCTGAATCATGAAAGTCAGAATTGTCTACTCAGACTGGCAGCAGCTCTCCAGCATCTCAGGCAGAAGTCTTTCACGCCACCAGCAACTTGAACCTTGCTGGAGATGCCGGGGATTGAACCTGGAACCTTCTGCATGCCAAGCAGAGGCTCTTCCACCAGGCCACAGACCCTCGATTCAAAGCAGTGAAAGGTGTCTCAGAAAGAGGGCCCGGGCCCCGGCCCCGCCCCCTTGGCTTGATGTGGACAATTCTCCTGTTTCCCGCCGTCGGGTTTCCTCCTGAGCTTTCTGTTTTTTGTGCTTTGGCAGGCGTCAACCTCAGCAGTGATTTCATCGCCGGCTTCTGCGGGGAGACGGAGGCCGACCACCAGCAGACGATCTCTCTCCTGCGCCAGGTCCGCTACAACATGGCCTTCATCTTTGCCTATAGCATGCGGCAGGTGAGAGCCCGGTTTGGGTGAAATCCCAGAGGAGGGGGAGTCTGGGGATGGGAAATGGGGTGAAGGCCACAGTGTTCCCTCTAAGCTGAGTTAGCGTGAGCTAACTCACAGTTTTTTCACCTCCGGCTCACACAGTTTTGTCTCGGCTCCGGAAGGAGGGCTCCAGAGCAAACTAAATTTATGCAGTGGCCAAATCGCCCGCTCACCACTTTAATGCCAGTAGCTCACAAAGTAGACATTTTGCTCACCAGACTCCACAGCTTAGAGGGAGCATTGGGGAAGGGCCCAGCAGTTGACATTTTTTTGGCCTCAGAACTGGTTCTCCTGATCCAAGTACAGGAAGAAGACCCGTTTATGAGCCCTGCACATAGGAGTGAGCTTGGCATTTTTACATTTTTGTTACTAATTCCAGAAGGGACTGTTTTTTTATTGGGTTGCTTTGTGTGGTTTGGTTTCGTTATTGCTCCTTTCATTGCTGTTGTTTTGTTTTCATAATTGGTTTCAGTTGGAAGACACACTTCCTCCTCCTTTCCCCTCCGTTCTGTACCTTCGTGGCTTTCCATCCAAATTAAACAAAACTCAGGGGGACTGTAGTATTCCACCCAGACACCCATATTTCAGACAGCTAAAATAAAGCCCCACCTCCCTTTTTTGAGGAGTTCCTCTGGACACCCAGTGATGGGATAGAAGTCAAGACCTTCATAAGAACCTAAGAAGAGCCCTGCGGGTCAGACCAGTGAGGGTCCATCTAGTCCAGCCTCCTGTCACACACAAGGGCGTAGACTTTCCAATTTCCCAGGGGGGCTGGGGCTGGGGCTGGGCCAGAGGCATTGCTGTGCTAGGTCCTTAAAAGAACCGAGGCCCAGTGACATCACAGGCCATTGTCACTATTTATGGAGGCAGAGCCATGTGGCATTCCTGGCTCCTATTATCTCCAGTGGGCCTTCAAGTCTCTCCCATTGTTTGTAATGGGCAATCCTGTCATTTCTTTTATACATCCCAGTTAGTTGTCCCTTTGAAACTGTACCACACGTATAGAGTGTACATTCCTTGCCAATGTTCCTTCTGGACTGCACACAGGGCAAAAGGAAATTTTAAAAGGCCTCTGATCTGCATGCCAATCAAGGATAATGATGTGTGGCATAAACATGAGTTAAGTGTTAAGTATTCTCCCTGGATGGTGTACATACCAAGAACATATCTGTTGCCATTTCCCTCTCTTCCTGCTCATCACTCGGAGAAACAAAAGCCCTGTTTACATATTACAGTGAACATATGTACATCTTGCATGGACATATGTTGTTAGAAAGAGGTAATATACTTTTGCATTACAAATAAAAGCAGCCCGCCTGCATCCTCCCCCCCAGCCCCAATGGCTCAGAAACAAAGCACGGCATGGGCAAAATCCTCTGCAAAGAACCCTGGAGAACCACTGCCAGTCTGAGCAGACAATGATTACACTGATGGACTGATGGTAGAGAGACCATGCTTTGCGTGCCAAAGGATAAAGGTTTAAACCGAGGAGGTCTAAGAGAACAGCTGTTGGAAAGGATCTTTCTCTGTCTGAGCCTGTAGAGCTCACCTGCATCAGAGCAGACCATGCTGAAGTAGATGGACCAATGGCATGAAGACCAGTGTGGACTGAGGAGACCCATGTTCAGATCTACATTTTGCATGACACTTACTCGGTGATACTGGGACAGTTAGATTTGAGTCCAGGAGCATATTAGAGACCAACAAGAGTTTCAGGGAATAAGCTTCCAAGAGTCAAAGCCCCCTTCATCAGGCTGGGTGATATTGCCATTGTTGTGAGGTCAATATAAGGGAAGGGAGACTGGAGGAAGGGTGGAATAAAGAGGGGACTGACAGACAACATGTGAGCAGCAGAGTCCATTGGGATGGAAGAGGATTTTACAGGAAAAAAATAGCACCAACTGATGTGACCAAGAACATAGATCTTCCCAAACTAAAACATCATAAATTATAGCCTGAACATGAACCTATATTGTAATGCATTAAGTGATGTAGCAGTGGTGACAAAACCTCTAGTGGCATTTAGTTGAACTTCCTGGACAGATGTATTTTCGGTTGTCACTGGCCAAACTGGTCTGACTTTAGAGAGTTGGGACAAGCAGCAAGGCTTGAGGAAGGGGATGTAGATCCATGGTTATAGAAAAGAAGGGGGCTAGGAACTGAGAAAGCAAAGCAGTCCAAATGAAGCACAACATAGAAAGCTGTACATAGTTGAGAGGAATTAGAAAGGAATGGAGATGCACAGTTGGTGTGAAGTACATTTGAGAAATTATAGAAACAGCATGGAAGTTTCTTAGTTGGGGTTAGCTACAATGCTATTGCAAGGTCGACAGAAACCTGTATGACATTTTCAGACATTCTTTCTCAGTGTCCTCAGGATTGGACTATAAAGAGCTCTATTCAAATCCTTAACCACTGAGCTTGCTAATACTTTCTCTTCTTTCAGTTCCTTAGATCAATTTGCCCAATCCCCCATCAAACTCAAATCTTATTGGCTCTTGCAACTATGAGTAAATTATTATTACACTTCTATCACATGGCTCTTTCCTAATGATTGTGGCTTCCAAGAATAGGTTGAAGATTATTGCCTGGGAAGCACCCACACAGCACCATGCCATGGACCCAGATGGCTCAGGTTAGCCTGATGTCATCAGATTTTGGAAGCTAAGCAGAGTCAGCTCTGACTAGTATTTGGATGGGAGATCTCCAAGGAATACCAGGGACATGATGCACAGTCAGGCAATGGCAAATCATCTTTGAATGTCTGTTGCCTTGAAAATCCTACAGGGTTACCATGAGTTGGCTATGACTTGCTAGCATTTTACATCACACCAGGGCAAGTGCGCTTTAATGCCCAGAACCATTTGGGCAAGGTGTAATGTATAACTACTGTCAGTAGCATGAGATGGACCCACAGCTCAATTGGCTCTCATATCACTGCCATAGCATACAAAATAGTAAAACACTCAGTAGCACCTTTAGGACTAACAAACTGTATTGTAGCATAATTATTACTGTAACACAAGAAAGCCACACAAACTTTTCCAATCTCACTTCAGTGCCAGTTCCAGTTCTCAAACTCACAGAGAAACCCAAACACTCTCATTTTTGGTAGAATGACACCCCTCCCCTCCTCCACCTGGGTGGTTTGGCAAATGTAAGCCAATGCCAGAGGTTTGCATGCACCAAGTCACACAGCAGAACCAGAGCTTCCAATTTCAGCACTGGAGCTAGGGATGCCAGCCTCCAGGTGGGACCTGGGGATCCCCTGGAATTACAGCTCATTGCCAGTCTAAAGAGATCAGTTTTCCTGGGGGGGGGGAATGATGTTCTGGAGGGTGGACTCTATGGCATTGTGCCCCACTGAGGTCCCCATCCTCCCCAGACTCCATTCCCAAATCTCCAGGAGTTTCCTAACCTGGATTGGGCCACCCTCCCCTCATCCCCCAGAGGTGGCCAGGGGGTACTTGGCAATCCTAACTGGGGCTATTTTAGCAAGGGAGAGGGGGGAAGCTGGGGGAAAAAACATATAGATTGGGAGAGAGAAGTGAAAGACAGAGGGAAGGGAAGGGAAGGAAGTCAGACTGGAAGGGAAGCAGCCTGCCCTGGAGTGGGGGTGGGGCAGCTTCCCAGCATTTCCAGCTCTCACACATCTCAAGGGAAAGGGAAAGAGAAACAGAAAGCGAGAGAGGGACAGAAAGTGCAGCCCCCCCTCCCGATTACAGGAGAAAGTGAGCCCAGGATTTTCTGTATCCTGGAGCAATGTGCTCCGTGCAGCACAAGGGTACCTGGGTTTTGTTTTCTCCTGCAGCCCAGTTTAAACTGGACTGCAGGAGAAAGCAAGCCACTCACCGATGGCAGGGGCAACCAGAGGCCACAGAAGGGCCCCCCACCTTCCCCCTCCCTCCATTCTTGCCCAGCTCCCTTCCCCAATCCTCTCCCACTTCCCCTGCTTGGACTTGCAGGATGGCTGGGTGGCTGCAGCCCTGGGCTCCCACCCACCCCACCTGAAACAATCCCCCACTCCTTACACCCCCACCTACTTACCCTTCAGGCTGGTGGCGGCAGCAAGCAGAGGCAGCATGTGCTGCCTCGAAGCTAGCCTCCACGTGCAGCTCTCTAGGTTGAACGGGGCTGCTGGGAACTGTGGGTGGAGCTTAGCTTCCAGGAGGAAGCAAGCCCCCACCCCCTTGACTTCCCTCCCAGGCCAGCCGAACAGTCTCAGAAAGCGGAGGGGAAAACCCTCCGCTTTCAAAATGGGGTGGAGGACGGGAGGGAGGGTAGCAAGGCTCTGGCTGACACCAGTTGCCTCCGGGGGGCTCAGTACTTTCGGGGAGGCTTGAGCTCCCCAGCCCCCCTGAAGATGACGCCTATGGTCACACATAGTGGCCAACCGGTTCCCCTGGAGGGCCAACAACAGGGCACAGAGGCCGAGGCCTTCATAAGAACATCAGAAGAGCCCTGCTGGATCAGACCAGTGGTCCATCTAGTCCAGCATCCCATCTCACACAGTGGCCAACCAGTTCCTCTGGAGGGTCAACAACAGGGCACAGAGGCCAAGGCCTTCATAAGAACATCAGAAGAGCCCTGCTGGATCAGACCAGTGGTCCATCTAGTCCAGCATCCCATCTCACACAGTGGCCAACCAGTTCCTCTGGAGGGCCAACAACAGGGCACAGAGGCCAAGGCCTTCATAAGAACATCAGAAGAGCCCTGCTGGATCAGACCAGTGGTCCATCTAGTCCAGCATCCCATCTCACACAGTGGCCAACCAGTTCCTCTGGAGGGTCAACAACAGGGCATAGAGGCTGAGACCTGCATAAGTATATAAGAAGAGCTGGATCAGACCAGTCGTCCATCTAGTCCAGCATCCTGCCTCACACAGAGGCCAACCAGTTCCTCTGGAGGGCCAACAACAGGGCATAGAGGCTGGGAGCTTCATAGGAACATCAGAAGGGCCCTGCTGGATCAGACCGGTGGTCCACTAGGCCAGCCTCCTGTTTTGCACAGTGACCAACCAGTTCCTCTGGAGGGCCAACAACAGGGCATAGAGGCTGAGGCCTTCATGAGAACATCAGAAGAGCCTTGCTGGGTCAGACCAGTGAGGGTCCATCCAGTCCAGCCTCCTGCCTCACACGGAGGCCAAGCAGTTCCTCTGGAGGGCCAACAACAGGGCATAGAGGTAGGGACCAACATCAGAAGAACCCTTCTTGGTCAGACCAGTGGTCCCTCTAGTCCAACATCCTGTCTCACACAGCGGCCAGTCACTGAGCCTGAAGAACAGGAACATGAAGAAGAGGCAGGCTGACCAGGCAGAGGCATTTGGTGGCACAAGGAGGGTGTAAAGGTACCTGGGTGGGCAGGTAGGGAGCAGATGGAGGACTGTGCTCTAGATGTGCTTGGACAAGGGGTGAAGTCATGAGATCAGCTGGCAAGCAGGGGAGTGCCAGGGAGCACTTGTCCCAGGAGGGCCAGCCCTGGAAGGAGAGAGGGAGGCAGAGTCCCACCCCATATACATCAGGTTTGAAACGCCTCAGAGATGTTTTTAATCCTGGTGGCTATGGCCTGTGGTCTCTCTCTCTCTCTCTCCTTCCCCACTCCCTCTAAGGAACACTGTGCCCTCTCTATGCCTTTATTAGGCTATTAGGCAGGCCTAATAAATAAATAAACAATGGCTGAGGGGTGACACGATCGAGGTTTATAAGATTATGCATGGGATAGAGCAGGTTGAGAAAGAAGTATTTTTCTCCCTTTCTCACCATACAAGAACTCGTGGGCACTCACTGAAGTTGCTGAGCGGTTGGGTTAGAAGTCTTTCTTCACCCAAAGAGTGATTGACACATGGAATTCACTGCCACAGGAGGTGGTGGCAGCTATAAGCATGGACAGCCAAGAGGGAATTAAATAAACATATGGAGCAGGAGTCCATCAGTGGCTATTAGCTACAAGGTATAGATAGCGACTCTCAGTCTGGGGCAGGTGATGCACTCTATTCTTGGTGCTTGGGGGGGGGTCAACAGTGGGAGGGCTTCTAGTGTCCTGGCCCCACTGCTGGACCTCCTGATGGCACCTGGTATTTTTGGCCGCTGTGTGACAGAGTGTTGGACTGGATGGGCCATTGGCCTGATTCAACATTGGCTTCTCTTATGTTCTTATGTAAATCTAAAATAATAAATAGATAAATGAATATTAGGGAAATGCTGGCTGCCAGCACTCCCTCTAAGCTGTGGAGCTTTGTGAGGAAAAAATTTGTGAGCTACTGGCGTTAGAGTCATGAGCGAGCGCATCAATCAGTGTGCTCTGGAGCCCTCCTTCCTGAGCCAAGACGAAAATGTGTGAACTGGAGGCTAAAGAACCGTGACCTTGCTCACACTAACTCAGCTTAGAGGGAACACCACTGGCTGCCTAGTAAAAGAGAAGCCGATAAGGGGCAGAGGCTGCGATAACAAAGAACACAATGAATGAACACGGTGGTGTTTCTCTCCCCCCACCCCCATTATTGCTTATTTAGAGGGAGAATTTGTTTTGTTTTCCTATTAATTACTGTAAATACAAAACACCCCTGTCTGGAGGGCCAGGGTCCTCCTTGCAGGGCTGTGGATCTATTCTCTCTTGCTCTGGACTGCAAGACTAGATCTAATGGGTCAAAATTACAAGGGAGTCGTTACCAGCTAGATATCAGGAGAAACTTCCTAACTGTCAGAGTGGTTGAGCAGTGGAACAGTCTGGTTCGGGAGATGGTGGATGCTCCTTCCCTGAACGTTTCCAAGCAGAGGCTGGACGACCATCTTTCAGGGATGTTGTAGGGCTGTCTTTCGGCTACACTCCTGCAGAGTGCCGGGGGTTGGACTAGATGACCTTCAGGGTCCCTTCCAACTCTAACATTCTATGATTCTATGATCTCTCATTCATGAGCCTTTCTCCCCTAGAAAACCCGGGCATTTCACTGGCTGCAGGACGACGTCCCGTCGGGCGTGAAGCTCCGGCGGTTGAATGAGCTCATGGCCGTGTTCCGGGAAGAGGCTGCTGCCGCCAACGCTGCCGCCATGGGTCTTGTGCAAGTGGTCTTGGTGGAGGGGGTGAGTATCCCATTGAAAACGGAAAGCTGCCTTGCCCCAGTGAGGGGTCCCTCTGGCTCAGTACTGCCTCGGCTTGAGCAGCAGCAGCAGCTCTCTGGGAGGCTCGGGCAGAGAAGGTCTTCTGCAGCACCTACTGTGTTGGGAGGTGGCAAGGATTGAACCTGGGACCCTTTGTGTGGGGGGGTGCATCTGCTCTGCTACTGAGCCAGGGCTCCTTCCCCGAAAATGCCACACCTCTGGGCATAGAGTAGAGTGTCACTGGGGGAGTGGGGGTAGCTGTGAATTTCCTGCATTGTGCAGGGGGTTGGACTAGATGACCTTTAGGATCCCTTCCAATGCTACATTTTTTCATATACTGAGGAGCTGGGATGGGGGTTGGCACTGCAAAGAGCCAGTTTGGTGTCGTGGTTAAGTGCGTGGACTCTACTCTGTGAGAACCAGGTTTGGTTCCCCATTCTTCCACTTGCAGGTGTTGGATGTCCTTGGGCAAGCCGTAGTTCTGGTCAGAGCTGTCCTTGAGAAAGAGCCGTTTCTGTCAGAGCTCTCTCAGCCCCGCCTACCTCCCAGGGTGTCTGTTGTGGGGAGGGGAAGGGAAAGGAGTTTGTAGGCCGCTCTGAGACTCCTTTGGGTAGCGAAGGGTGGGGTATAAATCCAATCTCTTCTTCTTCTTCTTCTACCTCACAGGGTGTCTGTTGTGGGGAGGGGAAGGGAAAGGAGTTTGTCAGCTGCTCTGAGACTCCTTTGGGTAGTGAAGTGCCAGGGGTATAAATCCAATCTCTTCTTTCTTCTTCTTCTACCTCACAGGGTGTCTGTTGTGGGGAGGGGAAGGGAAAGGAGTTTGTCAGTTGCTCTGAGACTCCTTTGGGTAGTGAAGGGCAGGGTATAAATCCAATCTCTTCTTCTTCTTCTTCTACCTCACAGGGTGTCTGTTGTGGGGAGGGGAAGGGAAAGGAGTTTGTCAGCTGCTCTGAGACTCCTTTGGGTAGTGAAGGGCGGGGTAGAAATACAGTCTCTGCT
>JAPDNY010001689.1:0-13602 GCA_029375565.1 Gekko gecko | reverse complement strand
GTTCAATTAACTGACACCCCTTGCTCTGAATTATTGCATCAAAATGTCTGTGCTGTTGCAATCTTGAGCATACTGTTCAAGAGTATATCTGCAAACTGCAAACTTACTTTTGATTTATTGACATCCACTCATGCTCAGAGTTCTGAGCCTAGGGCCCAGGGGAGAACATGAAACGGCTGGGCATTGCAAACTTTTGTACATAAGTTGCTTCATGTGCTGGTCAAGAACATGAGAAGTCACCATGACACAAACTGAGGGCTATGTGTTTGCCTAAGTGGTCAGTATCAGCCAACTATCTGAGAAGTCTAAGTTCAAAATCCCCAAAGGGGTGACATGATAGAGGTTTACAAGATTATGCATGGCATGGGATAGAGCAGGTAGAGAAAGAAGTACTTTTCTCCCTTTCTCACAATACAACTTGTGGGCACTCAATGAAATTGCTGAGAGGTCAGGTTAGAATGGATAAAAGGAAGTACTTCTTCACCCAAAGAGTGATTAACACATGGAATTCACTGCCACAGGAGGTGATGGCGGCTACAAGCATGGATGGCTTCAAGAGGAAATGGGAGGAACATCTGGAGCAGAGATCCATCAGTGGCTATTAGCCACAAGGTATAGATAGGAACTCTCAGTCTGGGGCAAGGGATGCTCTGTATTCTTGGTGCTTGGGGGGGAACAGTGGGTGGGCTTCTAGAGTCCTGGCCCCACTGCTGGACCTCCTGATGGCACCTAGTATTTTTTGGCCACTGTGTGACACAGAGTGTTGGACTGGATGGGCCATTGGCCTGATCCAACATTGGCTTCTCTTATGTTCTTAAGTCTGGAGCAAGTGATGTTCTGTATTCTTGGTGCTTGGGGGGGCAGCGATGGGAGGGTTTCTAGTGTCCTGGCCCCACTGGTGGACCTCCTGATGGTACCTGGTTTTTTTGACCACTGTGTGATACAGAGTGTTGGACTGGATGGGCCATTGGCCTGATCCAACATTGGTTTCCCTTATGTTCGTATGTTCTTAGCATGTGCATACTTCTTCACATACACTGAAACAGATTTCCTCAGATATTACATGCAGGAAGGAGAAGCTAGTTGTCAGGAAGAGATGATTACAGTCAAGATGAATAAGTAACTGGACAATAAAAACAGCAAGACTGGAATAGAAATACCTTAGGATGTGTAAATTGCAGTTCTCTGCATAGGACAAACAGGTCAAACCCTACACCAAAGGGTAAATGGACACAAATCTGACATCAAGAATTGCAAAACTGAGAAAACTGTAGAACTAGTGCTGCAAAAGAGACTCTTTGGTTTGGCAGTTATTTCAGTTGAACACACCGAAGCATCAGCACTTGAACTGAAGGAATCAGAGACAAAATTTGCAAAGGAAAAGGCACACAAAATGAGATTTTGATGTGCCCAAAATGGGAACATTCAAGAGCCTTAATTTTTGACATCATAATTCACAGGATTATTCAAAATGTTTGGTGAGTTGTGTGCTAAAACTGTTTTCTGTTTGAGAAAGAAAAGCAAAGGTTGTCATTTTACTTATTTTCACTTTTTTAAAAAAAAACAAAAACTAGCAGTGTCAAGTTTTGTGCTTTTAATATTTCCTAGAATTCATCTGTTTTTAAAAATTGGTTAGCGGGGGAGAGGGGTGCACAAGTAGTTAGCCTTGCCTAGGGCTCAAAAAAGCCTGGCAACAGCCCTGGGCAGGATCCCTCCCTGTGGGGAGGCCTGAAATGGGGTAGCATTTCTGTTTACTTGGAGCCCATAAGTGCCTCAACTATGCACGTGTTTACAAAAAAACAAATACTTTACAGACCCCAGAAGCCTTGAGGTTTCGCTCCTTCCAAAGGGAAGCAACCCTGGTAAATTTTGCCCCGGAACTTCTCAGGCCTTGAAAAAACTCAGCAAGTCAGCAGTGAGGTGGAGTCAGTTCCAGGAAGGAAACACCCAGTCTTGGCTTGGAAATAGTAAAAGTGAAAGTAACATTGTGGCTTTCACTTTTGGGGTGAGGCAGCCATGGCTACCGGGGGTCCCATCAGAGAGCTCTGTGAGGAAGTGACTTGTCCCATCTGCCTGGACTATTTCAGGGATCCGGTGACCATTGCCGAGTGCGGCCACAACTTCTGCCGGGCCTGCCTGACTTGCACCTGGGGGGAGGCAGTAGCAGCAGAGGCTTCCTGCCCAGTGTGTAAACAAACCGCTCAGACCAGGAACCTCCGGCCTAATCGGCAGCTGGCAAACATTGTAGAAATAACTAGAAAACTCAGTCTCCAACGGGGAAAAGCAAGGAAGGAAAACGTTAAGGAGAGAATCTGTAAGAAACATGAGGAGCCCCTGAAACTTTTTCTGCCAAACAGATGAGATCCTCATCTGTACGGTCTGTGACAGATCCAAGGAGCACAAAAACCATGAGGTGATTCCTGCCGAAGAGGCTTCCCAGGAACACAAGGTAGGAAACTGAATGGACCCGGATGTTTCTATGTAGATTTCCTCCTATAAATCCTGTGCTTCAGCAAATATGGATGCTCCTGGCCTGGGGTACTGATTCCATGTCCAGTGCTCTCTTAACAGCTCCATCAAAAGCAAAATAATAGGGGGAGGGGTGGCAAGTGAAAACAGCAACAATACAAAGAGATGGAAAATCATCACATTAGTGCATGGGGGTTGATGAGGAAAGCCCTGAAATATCCACATTTATGAGCACTGCTGCATTCAGAGTGTATACATATCAAACAGTAGATAGATTTGTCTGTGTACCTCCCATTTGTTGTTATCAGTCACACAGTCGAGTCTGACTCTTCGCAACCCCATGGACCATATCATGCCAGGCCCTCCTGTCTTCCATCGTTCTCCAGAGTTTGCTTAATTTCATGTTTGTTGCATCGATAACACTGTCTAACCATCTCATCTTTTGCCATCCTCTTCTTCTTTTTCCTTCAGTCTTTCCCAGCATCAGGGTCTTCTCCAGTGAGTGCTCCCTTCTCATTTGGTGGCCAAAGTATTTGAGCTTCAGATTCAGTATCTGGCCTTCGAGGGAACAGTTAGGGTTGATTTCTTTTAGGAGTGACGAATTTGTTCTCCTTGCAGTCCAAGGGACTCTCAAGAGTCTTCTCCAGCACCATAATTCAAAAGCATCTATTCTTTGGTGCTCGGCCTTCCTTATGGTCCAACTCTTGTAGATGAGATAAAAAGGATGGCAGATCCTTCCAAGAAGAATCTTTCAAAGAAGAACCTACAATTTTAGAAAGTGGAATCATAGCTTTACTAAGAGCAATTGGGAGACACAAAATTAAATAGAAGAAGAAGAAGAGATTGGATTTATACCCCACCCTTTGCTCAGAGTCTCAGAGCAGCTTACAAACTCTTTTCTCTTCCCCTCCCCACAACAGACACCCTGTGAGGTAGGTAGGGCTGAGAGAGCTCTTTAGAGAACTGCCTTTGAGAGAACAGCTCTGAAAAAACTTGTGACTGACCCAAGGTCACACCAGCAGCTTCAAGTGGAGGAGTGGGGAATCAAACCCTGTTCTCCCAGATTAGTGTCCACACACTTAACCCCAGGCATAGCTTGATGAAGGTCTTTGAAGGGGTCTCTTGAAGCCAGCATCATGCCATGTCCAGCCAAACATCTTTCCTTTTTTAAAAAAAATGCAGGGTGCAGGGAAGTCTTAGCACAGCAAAAAACACTCTAGGAACAGCTAGACTTTGTTTTCTCCAAGTCTGAAGAAAATTTGCTTAACAGATCGTACAATGAAGCCAGCTTGCTGTTAGCTGCTACAGTAATTGCCAGCCTGCAAACCATTTTCTTCAATGGTCTACCCTTTCTCTCTTCCTTTCCTTGCACCCAGCTCAGCCAGATCTTGCAAAGCAGTAGTTAGGGTCTTCCAGCAAGATAAAAACAACCTTTCCCTATCTTAAATTCTCTCCCTCTTTTCCACACTTTTCTCATTCATTTCTGTCTCCCTTCACCTACTTTTTCTGTGTCCCCTGCCTTTTATTTTCACTTTTAGGTCTCAAGACCTTCTCATTCCTATTCTGCTTGGTAACAGAATGTATTTGAGAGTAGTACAGTAGCAAACTTTTGTTAATATTATGAATGTCACTGGGTTTGCTGTGCATTGTACATTGCAGTGATGCTGCTGAGCTTCCAACCCCCCCCCCCTTTGGGCTGTGATTATGTGTTTGACATCAGCTGGCATTGCCACAATGGCACTGGGTTCTGCTGGGCGCTCTGTGATTGCACTGGTTCTGCTGGGCACTCTGTACATTGCACTGGTTCTGCTGGGCTTGCAAAAATGCCCCCCTTCATTTCTACTGCAGAGATTCTCTGGTTTGACTTTAGTCCTTTGGAAACAAGGGAGGATGGGGGCACCTTTTTTTCGGGGGGTGTATTTCTTAACATCCAGTCTGGTGAAGTTTGCCATCACTATTTTGTGATACTTTGGCTAGTGTTAGTAAGAGCAAGTACAAAGGCAGACTACTAGCTCTCAAAAATGCCTTGTAGATGTCTCCATTTCCACTTCAAAATGGAGAACAGAAACCCTCCCAAGTTCCTGCTCAGAACATGAGTGGTGTGATAGATTTTTTTGTTGCTGTCAAGTCCCAGCTGACTTATGGTGACCCTGTAGGGTTTTCAAGGCACGAGATGTTCAGAAGTGGTTTGCCATCGCCTGCCTTCACATCGGCCCTGCTTAGCTTCTGAGATCTGTGTCGGTAGCGGGTGCGCGCCACCGTAAAGAATGAATGCAGAGCCGTGAGCTGAAAGCTATGTACAGATTTATTTACAGAGCTGGAGCTTACTTACAATTATTTCACAGAAGGACAAAGTGCTACGCTGCAACCAGTCTCTCTGGGAGAGAGAGAGCTACTGGACACTAAACACAAATAAACACAGAGCCAGCCAATCACAAGACACTTACTCTAATTATCAGAATATGCTGAGTCAGGCTGCCTGGCTGATGCAACATTTATCACCTGACTAGCTACATCTGTCAAGTAGATGGAACTGATCTATTCTGACTGCTGACAATCTTGCCAGCTACATATTTACATTATGCTGACACGCCTCTCAAGATTTCAGACAGTCAGACCAAGCATTCCACTTAAATAAACAAATTTTTCTTTACATAAATTTTTAGTAAAGATGTCTGCAACATTTGATTCAGAGGTGCACGGTTCAATGGATACAAATTTTCTCTGAACAGCATCTCTTACATTTTGGTAACGCACAACCACATGCTTGCTTCTGAAGCGTACCTGTTGGTTTGTAGCAAGTTGCCTAGCTGAACTGCTGTCACAAAAAAGTTTCACAGGCAAAAGACAATTTATATCAAAGCTTTTTAACAGATGCATAAACCATTCCATCTGTAACACACACTCATTTATCGATGAATATTCCGCCTCACAAGAGCTGGCTGAAATATGATTTTGGCGGATTGTTTTCCAACATACAAGTGCGCCATATACACATATTGCATACCCTGTGGTAGATCTGCCATCAGATCTCTCCCCCAACTGGCATCACAGTATGCAAACAGCTGCTGAGTGCTGGACACATCCAGAACAAGTTTTTTATTTATTGACCCTTTTAGAAAACGTAGAACTCTCTTAGCAGCTTGCCAGTCATGATCTGTGGGAGAGGAAGACTTTTGGGTTAGCCAATGTACAGCAGTGCATATATCAGAGCGAGTACAGCAACTCAAGTATAACAAAGATCCCACCAATGACTGATACAACTGTTTGTCAGTAAACTCTGGGCTATTTACAGGCTTACAAAAATCAGTAGACATTGGAGTTCCAACAATGTTGCATTCACCCATTTTAAATTTATCTAGCAATGCCTGTATTTTTTCTGCTTGACTCAGCTCAAACATCCCTTGAGCATTTCTCTGCACTGTGATGCCTAAATAGTTTTTCACAGACCCCAAATCTTTTATTTTAAACAATTGTTGCACAGTGCTTTTAAACCACGAAAGCTGCTTGTTTGTAAGATGCAGAAATAGGAGATCATCAACAAAAACTAAGACCAAGCAAAGCTTATCGTCTACAGATATGCTATACAAGCAAGGATCAGCAACACTCTGTTTGAATCCTAGCTGCGTCAGTGCATTGTACAAACAGTCCTGCCAAAGAAAAGCGCTCTGTTTGAGACCGTAGAGGCCTTTATGTAAACGCAGAACTAAGTTTGGATCAGCAAATTCAAACCCTGGTATTTGCTGCATGTACAGCTCATCCTTGAGATCAGCATTTAAATACGCTGTGTCAAAATCAAAATATGTAACACTCATATTAAGTTTAGAAGCTAGAGCCAATGCTGTCTTTACACTTTCCATCTTCACAGTAGAAGAGAAACAAGCATCATAATCTTGACCTTCAACCTGGGCGTAGCCTTTTGCAACAAGTCTAGCTTTATAAGTTAAAGATCCATCCTTGGTTGATTTAACCTTAAATAACCAGCGACAGCCCAAAGCTTTCTTGCCCTCTGGCAACTTTGCAGGAGAACACACTTTATAATTCTGCAAAGAGGCATGTTCTGCTTTCATGGCTTCAAGCCACGCTTCCCGCTCGGCCCCTTGCAAAGCAAAAACATCATCAACAGTGTTAGGAATATAAACATGATTAATTCCATAACGTTGGGGCGGAACGCCTTTGTTGCTCCTGTTAGACACACGCAGCTGCGACTGCTGGCTGCTTTCTGGCTGCTGTTCCGTCTTATCAGCTTCAGATAAAGACCTGGTAGGAGAAAGCTTCTTTGAGTTAGTTTCAGCTCGACCTTGAGCACTCTGCTCAGCACCAGCAACAGGAAAAATTACCTGTGAAGGCAAGTCATTATCATGAATATCAGCCCAGTTTTTATGTTCACAAAAATTTGCTGAGCGACTGAAAACTACAGCATTATCCTTAGTGGCAAACCGGTAGGCTTTCATGCCACTCTGATACCCAACAAAAGTTAGAAGTTGAGCCCTTTTCTGTCCCTTTCGCCTCTTGCTTAAAGGAACATTTACCCATGCCTTTGCACCAAAAATTCTTAAATGATCTATGCTGGGCTCTGTGCCAAACAGAACGGTGTAGGGGATTTGATCAATGGATTTGGTCCAGAGACGGTTTAAAGTATACTGGCAATATTTGATTGCTTCTCCCCAAAAAGAAAAAGGTAACTTGGCATCAGTAAGTACTGAATGGACCATGGTCTGCAATACACCATTTCTACGCTCTGCTATGCCATTTTCTCTGGGCTGTGCCACATTTGTCCGCCTATGCACAATCCCATGTGACTGGAAAAACTGAAGGAGACTTTCACTCAGAAACTCCCCACCCATGTCAGATTGAAAGGCACGAAGAAGACATTGTAATTGCTTCTCCACATTAGCAGCCCAGTATTTAATTGTTGCACACACTTGTGACTTGTGCTTTAATGGAAAAACCCAACCATAATGTGAATGGTCGTCCACCAAGACCAAACAGAAACGACACCCAGAAACTGTGGGGGGCAGTGGACCAATTACATCCCCATGAACAAGCTCAAGAGGCTCCTCAGAGACTCTACTGCTCACCTTGGCAACCGGGTGAGCCTGGGACTTGGATTGCTTGCAAATAGAACAATCAAGAAAGTTGTCACAGTGAGACACATCAGTTTTGCCCAAACAATCAAAAGTTTTGCCCAAAGTATGGAAGCTGGTATGTGCAAACCTTCTATGGAAAAGATGAGAACAGTTAGAATGCAGAGGGTTAACATTCTGGATAACTGACTGTGCCTGCACACATTCACTGCTAAGCACATAAACACCATCTTGCAGCTTGCCCCGAGCCATTATGACATCACCCTCACATAAAAGGCATTCGTCATTTTCAAAAATTATCTTGAACCCTTTCTCAGTGAGTGATTGTATACTAAGTAAATTATTTTCCAAACTTGGAACACATAGTGCGTTTTTTATCTCACAATTCAATTCTGGAATAAACACGCTGCCTTTACAAATTACAGAGGCTTCTCTGCCATCAGCTAGACAGACAGAGCTTACCTCTGCAGCAGTTTCACTGGTCAGCAAATGCCTGTCTTTCACAACAGTTTTACTAGCTCCTGAATCAAGCAAATATTTTACACAGCCTAGCCCCTTCCCAACTGTCACCAAAGTAAGGCGATTCTTCTGGACAGAACTTGAAAATGAGGCTGGAGTTCGCTGCTCAGTAGACTGTTGAACAGATGATTTCTGGCGAGACTGCTCCCGCTTGGGGCAGAAACGAGCTATGTGTTTTTCCGAGCCGCACTTAAAACAACGCCTTTTCCTGGAATCTGCAAAAGGTGGCTTGCCCGGACACATTCCAGAGCTGGAAACACTGCCAACAGACGCTGACTCCTCTGACCGGAAACAGGAGGCTGCTGCAGCTCCAAAACTGGGTTTTGCATTCCAACGCGCTTCCTCATCAAGCAGGCGACCCACGATTGAATCCCATCTTAATTCCTCAGGCTTATAACTCTCCAACGATGAGATTAATGCATTGTATTTGTCAGGCAAAGATGACAAAAGAACATATATTCTGTCAAGCTCAGAAAAGTCTTTACCTCGTGCTGCAAGAGCCTGGAAACACTCAGTCAAAGCATCAACATGACTTCTGACACGCTGCCCCTGGCAGAGCACAGTGCGATAGAGCTTCCTGGTGAGTGCTATAATTGAAGAGGCTGATTTCTGGACGTGAATGTTTGCCAAAGCCTCCCACGCAAGCTTGGCCGTTTCTAAAGTAGAAACATGCAGTAATTGAGAGTCTGATAAGCTCAGCACGATATGAGCCAAGGCACGCTCATCTTGCTCCTTTTCGTCCTCGTCAGGAGCGGCTGGAGGGGAACTGACACAAGTCCACAGACCCTCCTTTTTAAGTAAATGCTTCAGCCGGATAGACCACACAGCATAATTAGAGTCTGTTAGCTTATCCACTAACAGTGTAGTTGAGGAAAGAGCCATCTCGTACTCACTTCTCCTTCCACGCCAAAACGACCTTGGCAACAGCTGCTCCACAGACTGGTCTGCCTCCTCCGACGCCTCTGCCTTCACCAAGCTGGTCAGAGGTTTCTCGTCCTCTGCAGAAATGCTGGCTAGCTCCACGTTGTGCTGAAAACTGCTTCCAGAGAAATCACTGCTCCTTCAGGAACTGATTCTCCACAGCTTCACTCAGCTTCACTCTGCTACTGTACTAGCCCGCTAACAGCTCAGGCTGGGCCCATAACCCTGTCGGTAGCGGGTGCGCGCCACCGTAAAGAATGAATGCAGAGCCGTGAGCTGAAAGCTATGTACAGATTTATTTACAGAGCTGGAGCTTACTTACTATTATTTCACAGAAGGACAAAGTGCTACGCTGCAACCAGTCTCTCTGGGAGAGAGAGAGCTACTGGACACTAAACACATATATACACAGTGCCAGCCAATCACTAGACACTTTGTCTAATTATCAGAATATGCTGAGTCAGGCTGCCTGGCTGATGCAACATTTATCACCTGACTAGCTACATCTGTCAAGTAGATGGAACTGATCTATTCTGACTGCTGACAATCTTGCCAGCTACATATTTACATTATGCTGACAATCTGATGAGCTCAGGCTATCCTGGGGCAATCCAGGTCAGAGCTAGGCTGAGAGTACTGTGACTGGCCCAAGGTCACCCAGCAAGCTCCCATGGCAAGAGTGGGGATCCGAAACTGGATTTCCCAGATCTTAGCCCAACACTTTAAGCACTACATCACTCTGGCTCTCATGGTGCAATAGCATGTTGGAATCTGAATTTTTCTTTAACTGGTATGACTCTATATACATTGTCTGATTTTCTTTTCTTTCCATTGAAACTAAGTTTTGATCCATTGGCATTTTTAAGACCAAACTTTGTTCTGCTGTTTCAGGCCAACATGGCAACCCACCTGATTCTATTTTCTGTCCATTATTATTATTATTCATTTTATTTCATGATTATTACTGAAAATAATTTTGTTGTATAGAGGAGAGGCCCTGTCCTGGATAGCCCCAACCTAGTCTGATCTCGTCAGATCTCAGAAGCTAAGCAGGGCTGATGCGGAGGCAGAGTGGCAGACAAAGGCCAAACCACCTCCTAAGGTCTGTAGCCTTGAAAACAACTACAGATTGAAGGTAAAAGAAGAAGGGGATGGCAAAGGATGAGATGGTTCGACAGTGTTATCAAGGCAACGAACATGGAATTGAGCAAACTCCAGAGGACAATGAAAGACAGGAGGGCCTGGTGTGATGTGGCCCATGGAGTCTCAAGGAGTCAGACACAACTGTGCAACTAAACAACAACAACCTTGTCTCATTGATAGATAGAGTATGTGCCAGGACTGGGGGCATTAAGAAAGTTTTACTGCCTTTGTTCTCACTCTTGCTTGGGGCACTGAGACATGAGGTATAGTAAGAGACAAGATATAGATTAGAGGGCTAGACAGGATGTTTATTGTTTTGAACTCCAGTTCCCTTTTCCCCGAGTAATTAGTAAAGTTTTCTTTTTAAAGCTAATACATGTCTATGCTGCATTTCTTTTTGCTCTGTTACATTATATACCCAACATCCTCAAAAACCAACCAAACAGAAAACCCAGTAATTAATACAAAAGGGTTTCTCTCTCTCTCTCCCCACCAGGATAGGATCTTCAATTGCCTGGAGACGCTGAAGACTGAGAGGGAGAAAATACTGATATGCATAGCAGATGCTGAAGATGAAAGCCAAGAAATCCTTGTGAGTGCCCCAATTACTGGAAGTCAACAAGAACTGGGACTAATACCTTGGAAAATAATATACCAAATGCAGGAAGAGTTCAAAACCACAAGGTAGTCCCAGTCCTCAGAAGGGATATCTGTCATTGAGAATGGCCCAGTCTGTCACAGAAAATAGTCATCAAAAGCCATTCTGAAGGCCAAACTACATGCTATATTCCTTTTTCCCTGGAGAGTTTTTCTACAATAGCCACAGAAGCTGCAAGCTGGATCAGAAGATGGAGGAGGATAGTCCTTTAAAGCATTTATCACCTTATCTTTTTTGGACAAAAATTATGCCCCCCCCCCCCCCGGATTACCATGATATGCACAAAAACTGCAGATGGTAAAACAGTGCAGAGGGGCAGTTTAGGTGGAACAACCTGAGAGAATGTCAGACTAAGATCCCCTCTTCAACCTGCACCGGTCTTTGCTGCATTTTGCATAAGTAAAGTGATCCTGTGAACAGTATGTTAAGCTCTGGAACAGGCCTTGGGAAAGCTTGCGTGTGTGCATTTATTCATTTAGAAACTTATACCCAAGTATCCTTGGATACAATAGAATTTTGCCCAAATGCAAGACCATCCCCAGTGACTCCCACTGATCTCACCTTTAGGCACCCACAGAGTCCTGTCAACATGCCATTTCTCCCACACACACACACACACACACACACACACACACACGCCAGCTAGCTATGGTAGGGTTGCCAGATCTGGATTGGAAAATACCTGGAGACTTTGGGGGTGGATCCACGAGAAGGAGGGGTTTCGGGAGGGGAGGGGAGAGTCCTCAGCAGGGTACAATGCCAGAGAGTCCACCCTTCAAAGCAGCCATTTTCTCCAGGGGAGCTGATCTCTGTCAGCTGGAGATCAGTTGTAAAAGTGGGAGATCCCCAGGCCCCACCTGGAGGCTGGTGACCCTAAACTAAGGAGCTGTGGAGAGCATCCACTGGTGGCAGGAGAATCTATACCTCATGCTAAGTCTCTGCAGAATATTGATGTGATCTCTGGGGAGACTGCCAATGTCCTTCGTAAATGATTTGACCCTTCGAGAACAAATTGCATTCTTGACAATGGTTCTCCTCTTCTCTTCTCTTCTCTTCTCTTCTCTTCTCTTCCCTTCCCTTCCCTTCCCTTCCCTTCCCTTCCTTCCCTTCCCTTCCCTTCCCTTCCCCCTCTCTCTCTCTTTCCTTCTTTCTTTTTCTTTAATTCATTCATTCTGTAAAGTACTAGGTTCGCCACATGGAGACTCGGATTACGACATGCGTTCAGATGTGTTTGTTGTACTTCACACACAAGACTGAGAAAACCAGCCCTGCAAGGGCCAACTATATACACCCCACCCAGTACACCCATGGTCCCATTGGAGGGTTTGAATTTCCTGCCAAATGGCCTATTGGTGGACACTAGGTGGTCTAGGATCCGAGGTCCCATTGTGTTTCAAACCCAAGCTCCTTACTTTAGCTGCAGACCCCTGGTGGTGGTCCGCGTACATAACACCCCTCCCACCATAGTTCCAACCCCACCCTATATGACATAGTTCTGCAAATATGCTGGTGGTCTGCACTCTCACAGGGAACACTGGGGTGCGGGTAGCAGTTCACTCACGACCACGTCAGGCTGGCTGGCCAGTTTAGGTTGCTGCGGGGGTGGTGTCTGTTCCACTGGTTCTGGTGTCACGGCCATCGGTTCTTCCACTAGTGCCTCCCCATGGTTAGGTGGGTCAGTCCGGGTGCTTGACTCGGGGGTGAAGGGCTCCGGCCCCACGAGCTGCGGGGTGGTTCCTCTGCTACCGGAAGTTGTTGCCTACACAGTTGGTCAATGTGTTTCTTCAGGAGTTAACTGTCCTCTGTAGATACTTCATACGACATAGGGCCAGTCGCCCATATGACTCTTCCCACCGGCCACGGGGTCCCCTTCCTGAAGTTCCTTATGTAGACGAGGTCTTCAGGAAGAACCTCCTGGGAGTGTCCCATTGTTCCATCATCTTCCTGGATTCTGATGCCCAGTCCGGGTGCAGCCAGTCCAACAGGATGGTGGGGCAGTGACCCATCAAGAGCTCCGCGTGCAGCGGCCACTGATGGGGTTGGGTGTCGTCCTCTGGGTCCGGAGGAAGCATGCGAGATGAAACTCCCAGTCTCCATCTAAGATCTGGCTGAGGGCTTCTTTTGCAGTGCGCACCATTCACTCCACCTGCCCATTGGTCATGGGGTGGAAAGGTGCCAACCTCTGGAGGAAGTCCTGGAATTCCTCTGATGTAAACGCTGCCCCATTGTCAGAGAGGATGGTGTCCAGCAGTCCATGCATTGCAAAGATCCGGTGCAGTGCCCGGATGACAGTCTTTGTTGACGTCGTGGTTACCAGGCTGACCTCCAACCATTTGGAGTAGGAGTCCACTGTGACCAAGAAGATTAGTCTTTGGAATGGCCCGGCAAAGTCTGTGGAGCCGGGACCATGGCTTATGGGTGGACTCCCATGGTTGAGTGGGTGTGCTTGGTGGATTTGGGCACATCTGGCACCCCCTCACCCATGACTCAATATCTGCGTCGATCCCTGGCCATCACCTTCATTCTGATGATTCCCGGGTGGGCCTTGTGAAGTATGTTGAGGACCTGCTGCCTCAGGGCGCTGGGGACCACCACCCTCTCCCCCCACAAGAGACATCCCTTGAGAGCCGACAATTCATCCCTGCATGTTGTGAAAGCCGTACCCTCAGGGCCCACTGAGGCTGTGGGCCACCCCTCACCACCCAGCCCAAGACCCAGGAGAGGACAGGGTTGCGGGCCAAGTGGCAGCAATGTCGGTGGCCTGCAGGGGCAGATTTGGGAGGACCTCGAGCAAGAGGACCGCAG
>JAPDNY010001688.1:0-13605 GCA_029375565.1 Gekko gecko | reverse complement strand
GACCACTGCTTCTTAGATTTCTGACTTGACAGACATGACACAGATGGAGATGAACAACAAAGGTTTATTTAACTGAAAATAAAGTATTTAATGAGGTAAATGTGTGGATAACTTAGATATATACAGTAAAGCTGCCTCTCAAAGTAAATAACCCCTGAAGGGAAATTTGATTTCCCTTTCTTTGGACAGGGTACCTCAGCAGGTTCAAAGCTGCTCTTTTCTCTTACAGAGAACCTTTCCACAGAACCTACACACACCAGTAAGGAATGATGGGCCATTAACAGGAAGCTTATTTGTACCACTAAAAAGCTTTCTTCCTTAAGCTGACCCTGAAACTCTAACTAAAAAGCCAAATAAAAGCCTTGCTAAACTGACACTCCTTTCCAGAGCCACAAAATCCCTATCCGAAAGTAAAAATGGTTTCTTCACACTTACTAAGGTGAGGCTGGCTCACCTCCTCCCATCCAGTGGAATTCCATGATCTCTGATTGGCTAACAATCATTTGGATTTGCATGAGGCCTAAATCAAAAGGATTGGCTCAGGGCCCCATAGGAGAGGTGGGACTTTAAGGGTGATTGCCATAGTATGCTTACTGGCAGATGGATTGGGAATCTCTGAAAAAAGAACAGAGGCCACAAGAGGAAGTTATCCTTCCCTGCAAAATCCACTGAAATGAATGGGGAGGGACCTCCTTATGTTACAGAGTTCAAGAGAGAGCTGCATTCACACATGTATCCTGTCTAGAAATGGGCACAAACCAGCTCATGAAGTAAAGTTCGTAGCAAATTTTGGCTGGTTTGTGGTTCGTGAAGCGATGTTTGTGGGAAGAGTGTCTGACATTAACATTTTATGAAATTTGGTGCTGTTTGTCGCAGTTTGTGAATGATTATATTTCCAGACAGTCTCTGGTCAATTAAACTATTTACAAAACCCCAAGGCTACTGAGGGCGGTGGAATTCTCCAGCCTTGGAAACACCAATAGGAACCCTCCAAAGTTTACCAGATACTGCTGGCTGCCAATAACAGAGTTCCCATTCTGCTCTACGGCATCAGAATGCTATATATACACTCAGCTCAGCTTCACAGCCTGTATTCTCTCCGCAGTTTGCAGTTACATGGAGAGGCAGGGAACTTGTTAAAAGTGAAGTAGCAGAGCACATTCCCTTGTGACTGTGAACTCCTCACCCCTGCTGGGGTTTTGGTATTAGGTTGACTCAGGGCTCTGAGCTACCTTGTCTGTCTGTTCACAATGAGCAGAGGGCTTAGCTAGTGGTTTCCTCAGCTGAGGACCCATATTTTGACAGTGAACTGCTCTCACCTGCTGGAGTTCAGGGGCATTAGGGAGACCCAGGGCTCTGAGCCACCCCATCTCTCTGCTCAAGCCGAGCAGAGGGGTTAGTTAGTGGGTTCCTTGGCTGAGGCATCACATTTTGATTTTGATTCCTCTCCCCTGCTGGTGTTTGGAGGTATTAGGTGGACTCAGAGCTCTGAGTCACCCTGTCTCTCTGCTCATGCCAAGCAGAGGGGCTTAGCTAGTGGGTTTCTCAGCTGAGGACCCACATTTTATACCCTCCCACTCCTCCTGAGTGTGAATCAACCCCTCTGTGCCATGAGGGTGAAAGTGGGTGCAAAAGGTGTTCGTTATGGGGGGAAGACATCCTCCACCCTCCGCATACCAGTGCACCAAATCCATCCTGCCAGCCCACTGGAGCCTGCCTCTAGCAGGGCATCACCAGAGGTCTCAGAGCCTCCTTTCCCTGATCTGTTCCTGGGGCGCTCCATAGAGGACAAAGAGTTGTTAGCACTGCCCAGAGACCAGCAGTTGCTAACATGATTTGAAGAAGTCTCTGACAGCAGTGATTCGGAGGGGGGGAAGTATCCTTTCCTTCCACTTCCTTGTTGCTGCTTCTGCCTCCAGTACACCACTCCATGGCCTCTCTCAGTCCAATGCCAGAAAGCATCCCTCAACCCACCTTCTTCAGTCCTGGGGCTTCATTTCCAGTCCACAGTTTGGAAATATTTCCACCAGATAGCATTCTCTCTGCAAGGAAGGGAGTACAAACTGGCCAGTATGTGTGACCTCCAGATAAAAAGCAGCATTGCTCTTGGGAATGCAGAGCTTGTGTAATGGAAGCAAGAGCTTTGCAAAGAAGTGCAGAGGCAGCAGGCCAGCAGACATGGCCAGAGGGAACAGTGGGTGAAAGAGGCTGGAGGGGAGGAGCCACAGCCTGGCACCTCTGCCTCAAAGAGCCTAACCAGGGAAAAGCCTCACTATAAGTGTCAGTGGTATCCTTTCTCCCCTGATGGCCACCACGTGGATTAACCATCCTCACCCAACCATGGGCATTCCCAACCAGACCCAGTCAACTGGGTGGGGACCTACCTTTCTTCCAGTAAGACTTCCATCTACTGCTCCACCCATGTCCCCTTGTGCCTGTGATCTCTCTTGGGCTCCAGCCCTGCCACAAAATTTTAAAAAATGAGTATTGTACAGAAAGTGTAACAGTAAAGATGCCATGTTGTAAGGGATTCCATCATGGGACTTTTTTAATTCCTAAGTAAAAGTGTTAACATAACATAAGAACATAAGAACATAAGAACATAAGAACATAAGAGAAGCCAATGTTGAATCAGGCCAATGGCCCATCTAGTCCAACACTCTGTCACACAGCGGCCAAAATATACCAGGTGCCATCAGGAGGTCCAGCAGTGGGGCCAGGACACTAGAAGCCCTCCCACTGCTGCCCCCTCCAGCACCAAGAATAGAGTGCATCACCTGCCCCAGATTGAGAGTTCCCATCTATACCCTGTGGCTAATAGCCACTGGTGGACTTCTGCTCCATATGTTTATCTAATTTCCTCTTGAAACTGTCCATGCTTGCAGCTGCCACGACCTCCTGTGGCAGTGAATTCCATATGTTAATCACTCTTTGGGTGAAGAAGTATTTCCTTTTATCTGTTCTAACCCGACTGCTCAGCAATTTCATAGAGTGCCCACGAGTTCTTGTATCGTGAGAAAGGGAGAAAAGTACTTCTTTCTCAACCTGCTCAATCCCATTCATAATCTTATAAACCTCGATCATGTCACCTCTCAGCCGTCGTTTCTCCAAGCTAAAGAGCCCCAAGCATTTTAACCTTTCTTCATAGGGAAGGTGTTCCAACCCTTTTATCATTCTAGTTGCCCTTCTCTGCACTTTTTCCAATGCTATAATATCCTTTTTGAGATGTGGTGACCAGAACTGTACACAGTATTCCAAATGAGGTCGCACCAATGATTTATACAGGGGCATGATGATACTGGCTGATTTGTTATCAATTCCCTTCCTAATAATCCCCAGCATAGCGTTGGCCTTCTTTATTGCAGCTACACATTGTGTAGACATTTTCAGCAAGTTATCCACTACGACTCCAAGATCTCTCTCTTGGTCCGTCTCTGCCAGATCAGACACCATCAACGTGTATTTATATTTAGGATTTTTGGCTCCAATGTGCATCACTTTGCACTTGGCCACATTGAACCCCATTTGCCACGTTGACGCCCACTCACCCATCCTCAACAGATCCCTTTGGAGTGCCTCACAATCCTCCCTGGTTTTCACCACCCTGAACAACTTTGTGTCATCTGCAAATTTAGCCACATCACTGCTTACTCCCAATTCCAAATCGTTAATAAACAAGTTAAAAAGCATCGGACCGAGTACTGATCCCTGTGGTACCCCACTGCTTACCACCCTCCACTGAGAAAGTTTCCCATTTATACTCACTCTCTGTTTCCTATTTATAAGCCAGTTTTTGATCCACAAGAGGACTTGTCCTTTTATCCCATGACTATTGAGCTTACTTAGGAGCCTTTGATGAGGAACTGTATCAAAAGCTTTCCGGAAGTCAAGGTAAATAATATCTATTGGGTCCCCCTTGTCCACATGTTTGTTCACTCCCTCAAAAAACACTAACAGGTTAGTGAGACAAGATCTTCCCTTACAGAACCCATGCTGAGCCTGCCTCAATAGTTTTTGTTCATCAATGTGCCTACTAATTCTTTCCTTAATAACAGTTTCCACCAACTTACCCGGTATCGATGTCAGACTGACTGGCCTGTAATTTCCGGGATCTCCCCTGGAGCCCTTTTTAAAGATGGGAGTGACATTAGCTACCTTCCAGTCCTCAGGAATGGAGGCAGATTTTAAAGAAAGATTGCATATTTTTGTCAGGAGATCCACAAGTTCACATTTGAGTTCTTTCAGAACTCTCGGATGAATGCCATCCGGGCCTGGTGATTTATTAGTTTTTAAATTGTCCATCAGTCGGAGGACTTCCTCTCTTGTTACCGCAATCTGATTCAGGTCTTTCAAACCCCCTCCCGAAATCGGTGCTTCTGGAGTGGGCAAACACTTCTCCTCTTCCACAGTGAAGACAGAGGCAAAAAATGCATTCAGCTTCTCAGCCATTTCCCTATCATCCTTCACTACTCCTTTTACCCCTTGGTCATCCAATGGCCCCACTGCCTCCCTGGCTGGCTTCCTACTTCTAATGTATTTGAAGAAAGTTTTATTGTTGGTCTTTATGTTTTTTGCGATATGCTCCTCATATTCCCTTTTTGCTTGCCTGATCACAGACTTGCATTTTATTTGCCATAGTCTGTGTTCCCTTTATCAACCTCACTAAGACTAGCTTTCCACCGCTTAAAGGAATCCTTCTTACCTTTTACAGCTTCCATTACTTTATTTGTTAACCATGCAGGCTTTTTTCTATACCTATTTGTACCTTTCCTAACTTACGGTATATATTTTTTCTGAGCTTCTAGGATTGTCTTTTTAAATAGTCTCCAAGCTTCCCCAATGGTTTTGACCTTCTCCACTCTTCCTTTCAATTTCTTCCTCACATGTCCTCACATGTGTTAGTGTATTAGTTGCTGTAGATTTTCTGGGATGTGTGGCCGTGGTCTTGGCATTGTAGGACCTGACGTTTCACCAGTAACTCTGACTGGCATCCTCAGAGGTATAACACAGAAAGATGGAGTACTCTCTGTGTCAAGTTCTCTGTGTTAGTGTATTGTCACCTACTAAGATACTTCACATGGGTCCCAGAATTATTTGCTTTGCATTTTTCAGTATGTATCTCAGCTTTGCACAGCCATAGAATTGTTTGTTGATCAACAGTAGGTGGTATGTTGGCAGCTTTGATTATTAGAAAGCAGACCAAAAATATAATTTGCTGTTGCCTAATGAGCCATAGAGCTAGTTCATATATTATAAACCATATCTGACACACTTTTTTCTGAGGAAAAAGTATGGTATAGTGGTTAGACTTAGACTAGTGAGACCCAGCTTCACCACCTAGCCGGGCCATGGAACTCACCAGCAGTTCCATCTCATGCAGAATCAGCATAGCATTGCATTGCTAGTGACTTTCGGCCAGTCGCTAGCTTTCAAGCTGACCTACCTCACAAGACAGGAAAAACAAGGGGAGGGAATTCTATGTACATTGGCTGAGCTCCTTGTAGGAAATACAGGATTAGGGATGAGCACAACCTGAAAAATGTGGTTTGGTCCATGGTTTATGCTGTGTGCGATTCGTGAACCACAAACTATCATGAACTTTTTGGTGCTAGATGAATCAGTTTGGCTTGTGATGCAATAGGACACACCCAGAGCATGCTAGAGACACCAAACTTGCAGAGTATCTCTGTCTGACTCTCCTCTACCTGCTCTCCAAGTTTTGTGAGGATTGGATGTACAGAGTCTTGAGTTACAGTCCCCAAAAGAAGGTTCCTCCAGGAAATTGTACAGATCCTGTGCAAGCCAGTGCAATGTGCCCAGCAGAACCAGTGCCACTGTGGCAGTGCAAAACCAACAGGACTAAGGTTAAACCAGTAATCTGGTGGGAAATGTCAGGCACAGGTACCAAAGTGTATAGAATGGACCCCTACAAACTATACACACCCTGCCACCTACTCCTCTATATGAACTAGCTCTCTGGCCAGTTGACCAGGTCTGGCTGGGAATGCCCATGGCTGGGTGAGGATGATTAATCCATGTGGTGGCCATCGGGGAGAAGGGATACCGCTGGGATTAAGGAGAACCAGGGTGGTAGCCCAAGCACCTGGGGCAAAAGGGTGGGGTCAGTTATTAGGGAAGGAATTTAGGCTACTGGTTGAAAGGTTTTGGGAAGCAGCATGGGATTGAGTGGATTGGCGGTTACTTTGTGGGGAAGAAGGGGGATGGAACCCTGTCCCTCACACAGCTTGTTGAGAGCCTCCATTCTCACTAGCCCAAACCTACCAACCCCTGCACAAACATGCATCACATGGATACTGATTCCAGACTCAACTGTCAAGTCCCTAATGATGTTCCTGACCTGTCATAGGTTAGCTGCCTTTGAGAGGGTTGCTTGAAGCTCTCTTTCTTCCCTGACTACATATGTGTGCATTCTGCCTCATTCTTGCTTTCTTTCTAGCTTTTGCCAGAACAGTCACTTAACTGCGTTCCTTATGTTGCAGTTCCCGTACCAGAAGAAGGGAGAGATTCCAGTCCCCATTTAATCCCCGTTCTGGTGTTAACTGGCCAGTTTGGTGTAGTGGTTATGCTGTGTACTGACCGAGTCACACATGCAGTCGGGGCAACACGTGGCCTGACAAAATAGTGAAGCTTCGATACCTGGAACAACAGAACCCTAGGATCCTAAAACCAGCCAACTGGCAAGCTAGGATTCTGTAGAGAACCTATGGGATTAGAAACGTGTATATAGCCTATCACGAGTGTGGGTGTGGGTAAAAGGTGTGGTTGGAAATGTACATAAAAGCAGCCTGCAAGCTGGCAAGACCATCTCTCCTTTCTGAATCACTAAATAAAACATGAGCTGATAATCACTCTGATGCGTCCATCTCTGTACTTTTCAGGTTAAGAGCAGTGGACTGTAATCTGGAGAGCTGGGTTTGATTCCCCACTCCTCCACGTGCAGCCAGCTGGGTGACCTTGAGTTAGTCACAGTTCTCTCAAGAGTAGTTGTCTCAGAATTCTCTCAGCCCTACCTACCTCACAGGGTATCTGTTGCAAGGAGAGGAAGGGAAGGGAATTGTAAACTGCTACGAGACTCCAAGTGAAGGGCAGGGTATAAATCCAACTCTTCTTCTCCTTCTTATTTTCCCCTTCTGAAGCCTATAGGTGGATCCTTACTCAGTTTGCCTCTCCTTTCCCTCCCCCCAGTCCTGTGCTTACATACATACATATATTCACCTACAACCTGATCTTTTAAACTAGAGATACCAGGTATTGAACCTGGGACCTTCTGCATGCAGATGCTGTGCCACTGAGCCCAAAGTCCTTTTCCAGTGCTGCCATAGGAAAGAGCTGCACACTGGGCTATTCCCATTTGGTCCTGTAGTTTTGACTCTACTCTTGCAGCCTGGGAAGAAGCCACACTGCAGTGGCTCCCCCACCATCAACATAATGTCACAACAAGCCCACAGTGTGCTATCCACTCAATTCTCCCCCCCCCCATTTCAAATGGCAGATGCCATTTGCAATGGTCCCACTTACCATATGGATTAGCCAGCTGAATGGGTCAAAAAGTAATCTGTAAAGAAAAGCAGTGTAATCATTAATTGCTGTCATGAAATTAGAATATGATATTCTACTTCCTTGACAGAGCAGAATGCTCTCTTGCTGAGGGTGAATGGGAAAGTTGTTGATGAGGTTTTCACATCACCTGTGTGGAACACTGATGAGTCACCATAGCAAACAAGTGGTTTCCACCTCCCACCAGGCTCCTGTCTCCATCAAGGAACTGCATTCAAGCACCATCTGATCCCCTCACATTTCAGAGCATTTTTTTGTCTGAGAATGAGAGATGTTGTACCTTTGTTCAGGCCCTTTCTTCTGACAATAGCTACAATATGCTTTGCATCCTCAAGTCAAAGACCTGGTTTTATGAGTTTTCATGAGGCTTTGTCAGGGAAAAGGAGCGAAAACTAGGTAAAGATTTGTTGTCATTTGTATAAAACACATTTAGAGTCAGTGGTCATAGAACAGAAAGGAAATTCACACAAATTAAAACTGCAGGAATGTTTTAGGATTATAAATGGACTTTATTCCATTTTTATATTTTATATTTGCACAAAATGATGCACATAAAAACATACATCAAAGCCTCATAATACAATCTAATATACATATCAGACAATATCCAAAACAGATTGAAACCAGAACTTTATCAAAGCAGCCACAAAAAGATCAATTAAATTAATACATTAAATTTAAAAGACCTTCTGAACAAAACCAATTTACACATCCAGCAGAAGATAGTAAGGGAGGGTGCAGTAAAACCTCCACTGTCAGATTGTTCCAGAGCTTTAGAGTAATAACTGATAAAAGCTGTGGAATGGGCTATTAGTATCCTGACCTTTTTATGGGAAGAAACAGGAAGAAATTACAGGATGAATGGGGTTGGTGCACAGGCACATACAGGGAGAGATGGTCCTTCAACTCGGGAATCTGATTTTTATCAAGGAAACAGTGTGGGATGAAATAATTCCCTCTATCATGTCAGATCTAGGTTCCCTTTCAAAAGTGAGCCTGCCAAGGTGGATTTTTACCATTTGTTTTAAAAATATAATGAATAATATGACCCACAGCTAGTCTCTGGAGCGTAATAAGCAGAAGTACTATTGTACTTATATTAAGCCTAGCCAATCAAAATGGCTTCCTCTTGCCTAACATTCATGGGGACTTATGTTGCACACACCCCAGCTCCATTTTATGACTGAAAAGATGAAGAAGAAGAGAAGAAGAGATTGGATTTATACCCCACCCTTCACTACCCAGAGGTGTCTCAGAGCGGCTTACAAACTCCTTTCCCTTCCCCTCCCCACAACAGACACCCTGTGAGGTAGGTGGGGCTGAGAGAGCTCTTGACAGAAACTGCTCTTTTTCAAGAACAGCTCTTATCAGAACTACGGCTTGCACAAGGTCATCCAGCCAGGTGCAAGTGGAGGAGTGGGGAATCAAACCCGGATCTCTGAGGCCTAAGAAGAGAAGAAGAGATTGGATTTATACCCTGCCCTTCACTACCCAAAGGTGTCTCAGAGCGGCTTACAAACTCCTTTCCCTTCCCCTCCCCACAACAGACACCCTATGAGGTAGGTGGGGCTGAGAGAGCTCTTGACAGAAACTGCTCTTTTTCAAGAACAAGCTCTTATCAGAACTATGGCTTGCCCAAGGTCATCCAGCCAGGTGCAAGTGAAGGAGTGGGGAATCAAACCCGGTTCTCCCAGATTAGAGTCCGCGCACTTAACCACTACACCAAACTGGCTCTCTAAGCGCATGTTGTCCATGGGAACATATTAGGATAGATCCCAGTATCTGATCTGAGGGTCCCATTACAAGCCCCAAACTCCCTGATAATGCCAATGGTTTTTTGATAGGGATGTGCATTCAGAAATGAACGAATCAAAATCCAAATGGAATCTCCTCTTTTTTCTTCATACCTTTAATCTAATCACTATTCTGGTGCTATTTGTATTCTCTCTCTCTCTCTCTCTCTCTCTCTCTCTCTCTCTCTCTCTCTCTCTCTCTCTCTCTCTCTCTCTCTCTCTCTGCAGATCTATGCATTCTGAATTTTAAAAATAATCTCCAGAAATTAACAGTATTGTGGTGGTTTCCTATTTGCATTTCATAACTGCAGAAACTTTGAAAAGGGATACTGGTGGGATAATTCAGGAAGAGAGTGATTCAGCAGACAATCTAACTAATAGAGGCATCTTCCAACCAGAAGAATTAGAAGATTGCTCCCACCTAAGAGATGCTTCCCCATAGATGTTTCAACTAAGAGTCCCCATATACATTTCATGTAAGAGTACTATCACCATAGATGTTTCATTGCTCTCTGTTTCCACTTTGCGTCAATAATTGCTCTATCCCAACTGGTTTAGGAAGGTTCTTGATCAAACTGGAGGAATAGAAGGAGAAATTTCTGCCTCTCAAAATAAGCAGGGAGAAATCAGATGATGTGGGATATATGTGATGAGGAAGGATACGATATCAGTAAAGCCTCTTGATTCAATTCAAATCATACACACAATCTTCCTACCCCATTCCTAATTTCTGCTAGCCCTTATAGGGAAAAATGTAGGCAACTTCAGCTTCCTGTATAAAGATTAGTGTGGGAAGCTGAGTCTATGGCTGCGATCACACACACTAAATAATCCACTTTCAATGCACTTTCCAACTGGATTTTGACATGTGAACTGGCAAAATCCAGTTGGAAAAGTGCATTGAAAGTGGATTATTTAGTATGTATGATCACAGCCTATTTTAAAAGAAACCTGGTGCATGTGGGCAAAGGGAGCTAAACCCTGACCCTCCTGTACCTCTCTTTTGGAGGGGAACTTTTCAGGGACTAGGAAACTATGAGGTAAACCATGAGGTAACAGTTTGCTCCCCTTGCCCACATACTGCTGTGTTTTTGTTTGAAAACAGACCACCACCTCTCACTTGAACAGATGAATTTGTACACAAGGATCCTATATTAATTATTATATATTAGAATTCATTTATATCCAGCTGCTTTCTGGGACAGCCGAACATCTACTTCTGCAACTCTGTAAATTACACTATTAATTTCTGCCAAAGCAGGGATGTTTTCTCCTGTCTGCTTGAAACTTGGCACAGATGCTCACTTAGGTGAAGTATTAGGGATGGACACAAACCTCATTTTTGCGGTGTCATTCCTGGTTTGTGGCTGAACTATGAACAGGGAGGTTAGTTCATGAACCAATCTGGTTCATTGGTTTGTGACCCATTTAAAGTTTAAACTCTTGTTTTCTGCTGTCCACTGCTTTTCACAGGGATCAGAAAGCAGGGGGCCATTTAAACCAAACAGTTGAGTGGTGGGAAGCCATTTAAACCCCTGCATTCTGCTCCTTGCAGCTTTTTGCAGGGAGCAGAAAGCAGTGGTTCAAATGGTTCCCTGCTTTCTGCTCCCTGTGGCTTTTTGCAGGGAGCAGAAAGCAGTGGTTTAAATGTTTCCCGGCCATTTAAACTAAACAGCTGAGCTCCTTGCTGCACAGCTGTTTTTTGTGAAGAGCCATGAACTGCATCAAAATCTCTGTATGTTTATGGCAGTTCTTCAGTTTGTGATCATTGCTTCATGAACCACAAACTGCCCAAAATTTATGACAAACTTTAGTTCATCAGCTGGTTCATGCCCATCCCTATGAAGGATACAATCCCTCAAAACATCATCCCCATTGGGTGGAAAATAAAAATGTTACAGCTGCAAATGTTATTCTAATTGAAATTTGTAGAAAGAAATAGCAAAGCACATAAGGAATCCAGATATAATTAAAAATGAATCAAAATGTAGTCTACCTTGACTCACAGTGAGAAAGGTTATAAATAAATGAATAAATAAAATAATTAAATAACAAAATTAACCAAAATGAAGATACAAGTTCTGTGCATAATTCTCAACAATAGATGGAGCCACAACAGCTGGACTTGAAGGGGGTGTTAATATTTATTTTGCACAGGACAGGGAACAGGTTCTATTTATGGCCCCCTTTATTTATGGCCCCCTTCATGGTATATCAGTGCATTCCATACTTTTAGCAGCAAAATAAGTAAGGAAGCCATATCTATACCTGATCATTAATTATCTTTAGCATCTGTAATGAGTAACAGTGTGGTTGTTTCTAAGCATAGCATAGATGACATAATAACTATTTCCTCTGCTGCTCAGGTATCCTCAGTGGGAGAATTGCATGGGATGAATGGGGATGTAATATCTGTTGTATTTACTTTTGGAGATTTCTCTAGGCAGCTTCCCTCCAAGATCCAGCCAACAACATATGTGCTCAGGTTTATTCGGATAACACTGGGTTATTGGCTAGCTGTGTGTGGTTATTCGGCCCAAATCCATCCAAACTCCTTTGTGGTAAACACAAAATGCCAAAGTTTTAGTTTCATAAAAAGCACAGAAGATTCCTCAAGTTTGCAAATTCTTTCCAGTACATTTTCTACACATTTGGTTTCTTTGACTGAATAATCAGCCTTAAGGTATTGGCTTAGATCTTATCCTTTTTTGCTTGCAGAAAGCACTTCCACATGTGGAAGAGGAGAGGGTGCTTTTCAACTATTTCCTACTACTACTGCAGATTCACAGTGTGCCTTGCCCCTATCTGCCAGGTTTCTATAGATCCACTGACCTATGGGGGAGGGATTTCAGGGGATACAGCAAGTTACATAGGGAGGGGAGTTCCCCTTCATCTAGCACTTCTCTGCTTGTGCTAGCTATGTTTGGCTCTCATGGGTAATGAAGGTCCTCATCAAGAAACGATGAAAAAAGGTAATAGAATACATTCCATATCAAGTGGCTTTCAGCCTCTCTAGAGTGCTGTTTCAAGTGATGCTATTTTTGTTCCTAATGCATATTTTTTGTTGCTGTGACGTATGTCATGTAGGCATTTTTAATTTAGTTGATTATCTCTGGAAATGCTGAGCACTCAGATGATTTGAGTAACATGCACTCCAACCTTCAAGATGCTCATTTTTGGCAGTGCAATATCAATAGTTTTTGGCTGGTAGAGCTGGATAATATCTGAGCTCCTCCTCCTCAGAGAGCAGAACCAAATATTATGTTTCTATATGGCAAAAATTATACAGGCTTCATTAGGGTAAAGCTTCTCCCATACTGGAGTTTTACCATTTCTTGGCTCTTTGACCTGGGAATCCTGAATTTCCCAACATTTTATTTTGCTACATTCCTACCCCACTTTTTTCCATCCTGAAGAGCACCATAGTTAAGGTTCCCAGGGCATTTCCTGTATAGGTTCTATACTTGTTTAGCTTAAGAACATAAGAACATAAGAGAAGCCAATGTTGAATCAGGCCAATGGCCCATCTAGTCCAACACTCTGTCACACAGCGGCCAAAATATACCAGGAGCCATCAGGAGGTCCAGCTGTGGGGCCAGGGCACCAGAAGCCCTCCCACTGCTACCCCCTCTAGCACCAAGAATAGAGTGCATCACCTGCCCCAGACTGAGAGTTCCCATCTATACCCTGTGGCTAATAGCCACTGATGGACTTTTGCTCCATATATTTATTTAATTCGCTCTTGAAACTGTCCATGCTTGCAGCTGCCACCACCTCCTGTGGCAGTGAATTCCATATGTTAATCACTCTTTGGGTGAAGAAGTATTTCCTTGTATCTGTTCTAACCTGACTGCTCAGCAATTTCATGGAGTGCCCACGAGTTCTTGTATTGTGAGAAAGGGAGAAAAGTACTTCTTTCTCAACCTGCTCAATCCCATTCATAATCTTATAAACCTAAAGAGCCCCAAGCGTTTTAACCTTTCTTCATAGGGAAGGTGTTCCAACCCTTTTATCATTCTAGTTGCCCTTCTCTGCACTTTTTCCAATGCTATAATATCCTTTTTGAGATGTGGTGACCAGAACTGTACACAGTATTCCAAATGAGGTCGCACCAATGATTTATACAGGGGCATGATGATACTGGCTGATTTGTTTTCAATTCCCTTCCTAATAATCCCCAGCATAGCGTTGGCCTTCTTTATTGCAGCTACACACTGTCTAGACATTTTCATTG
>JAPDNY010001687.1:0-13619 GCA_029375565.1 Gekko gecko | reverse complement strand
TCTGTTTCGGCGTCGCGAATGGCGGCCGCTTCTCGGGACGCTCCCGGAGGCGGATTAGCCCACGCGCAGTTAGGGGGTCTTCGCATGTGCGAAAGACCCTAGTGAGCCTTAGGCAAAGGCTCCGAACCGGGGGTGCTTGGGGAGTAGCCTCTTTGCCGGCAGACAGCCGGGAAGTTGAGGCTTTCTCCCCGCCCCAATCGGCCCCGCTGCGGCGTGCCCGTAATGGGACTTAGCGGCGCCACCGATTTCCAGGAGTGAAGACAGCGCTATGGTTTAAAATAAAAAGAAGAAGTAGCATCGAATCGTGAGTTGAAGATCTATTTTGAAGCGTAAATCGGAGCCCCCTGCATGCGTATAAGCGTTGGGAGGAGGGAGGAGTTCCCACCCCCTTTGAGAAGCAAGATCTACAAAGGGAGCGCGAAGGGGGGCTGAGAGAAAAAAAGTGTTGGTGAAAGTACCATTGGGGTTGCATGGAAGACTGCGATCATCTTAGCTTCCTGGGGGATGCGGCATGAATTTCTTAAAAGTAAACAAAAAAACAAAATGTCGATAATGGAAAAAGTCCTGCAGACACCGGAAGAGAAGAGAGGAGGGACTTCCGGTCCAGACAGCCCCCCAAGAGCTTGCTGTCAATCAACAGGAAAAGGAGATGCTGTGCCCCCTGCTGGAACAATTGCAGAAAATCAACGAAACTCTGTTTAAAATGGATAGTGTTCTCATCAGTCGACAGAAACAGATATCGGAAACAACTAGAAAGATGATGGAGATCGAACAGAAATCGAATCTGATTCTTGGTTTCCAGGGCGTTAATGAAGAAGAGAAAGAAGATCTCGGATTTACCTTGACAAATGTCTTGGCACCCCTAACTGGCAGTGAAGCGATAAAATTAAAAGAAGAGGTGGATGAGGCTCCCAAAGCCTATTCCGCTTTTATAAAAGAGAATATTCTGCCAGTAGAAGGGGATGTTGAGCATAGCAAACGACAAACTGGAGATCTAATTTCATCTGAAGAGTTTATGGAGCCCTGGAGGCTTGAAGGCCAGAAGTTTAAGGAAAAAGAGAAAAGAAAGAAGAAGGATTTCATCTTCAAAATACAGAAACTTCTGAAGAGACACGCCAGCAGGGAGGAAGATGCAGTATTCAAAATTGGGACAAGTGAAGAAGACAGCAGCCCAGGGGAATGTGGTGATGGAACGGAAGACTTCAAAGTAAAAATGGACTCAATTCATAACTGGAAGAGATTTAAAAAGAAGATACTTTGAGGACTGTTCGTGTAACATCTGGAAGGAGCTGTTTAATTACTAACCCCAATGGACTTTACTAACTGCATTAACAGAGTGACTTTGGACTTTGCAATAGTTAAAAAGATCTTCTAACCATGATAGATGCCAAAATTGGTATTGGTTATTAACCTAAACTAACCCTCACTAACAGGAAAAATTTCACTCCATCTTTTTCTTTCTCCATCTGTCTACCCTTCCCATTTCTTATAAAAAGAATAAAATTCTCTCTTTTTTAAGAGAGTTTTACAAAAAAAAAAAAAAAAGAATTAGCAGATAACTTGTAATGGCAGTCTTTGCTTCACCACAAACTTAATGATCATTTTGTAATTGTTTTCATTCATGCTTTACTAAGTACTGCATTGTATTTTATTTCAATCTTCAATAAACAGTTCAATTTTTTAAAAAAACGTGATTTTAATGTAAGCTGGAGCCATTTGGGAGAGCAATTTGGAATACTGAAAGTGGCTTTTCTTCAAAAACAAACAGCCCCCCCCACATACATTTGCATTTAATATGTACTTGGCCATTCCAAGACACACATTTGACAAAGCTTCCTGCTTTTAAACCAGATAATGGTCTGGCTCTACTGATCATTTTTGCTGATGGAAGAGCAGATTTCTGTCTGCAGAAAGGGACTTTCTTGCCTCCCCCTGCATCTCAAAACACTCCCAATTTTTACCACAGAATTTACCCAAAAACCAGAGCATCCCCCATGAAACATTCCCGCCAACAACCCTAAAACTAGAATGAAGGATCTTTCCTTCATGCCTCATGGCCAGTGCTGGCATGATTTAGGCAGGCCATTGATGTGACCAAAAATTAATTTGCTCTTTATACCATTCCTGAGTGACCCCTATACCCCAAAATTATGCCTAGGAGGTGTAGGGGTCACTCCAGGAAATGGTATAAAGGGCAAATTTGTGAATTCTGCCACTAGATCCAACTAAATGTAGTACATTCACACATTACAAAGATATGATGAAGCATGCATGCACACGAAAGCTTATGCCCAGAATCAAACTTTGTTGGTCTTAAAGGTGCCACTGGACTTTGTTCTAAAGATGCAATACCTTTAGCCATTTCTTGCCATCATATGTCTTTGAGCTCTTTATAAGCATGAAAATGTTTCTGAAGGATGAAAGTGTTTGCCGAAGTCCATTATACTTCACAGAGATGCTATGAAGGCTACCCCAGGCCAAATACAGCTCTTAGGAATAAGCTTTTTGATCAGTAAAAAGTAGTCTTCAACAGCTTAGAAGCAACTTTCTAAGACAATTCTTCTTTCAACATCTTAATATGAAAGAGTTAAATTGTCCTGAGGCCAGGATAGCAAAGAATTGCAGGGAGAAGAGTACGTGGTAACCACAAAACAACACAAAGAACCCCCTTCTGATATCAATAAGAATTCAACATGCTTGGACAAGACAGAAGCTTGGTTAGAATTTCAGCTGAGAAAAACTGCATATTTTGACCTGGAAAAGACTAGTTTTCTATTGTGCTAATTATATATATGCCTGCTGTCCTTGTGAGAAATGAATTTTAAGATAAACAATATGTTACTATTAGAGTAAAGCTTTTAACAAATGCTGCCCCCCCAAAAAAAAGAGGTAATGCTAAATCCTTGTTACGTATTGTTTGCCTTTTAAGGTTGCTTTTACTTGTTCGTTGTTTGTATTACCGTTTGGCATAATTTCCATGAGTGGGATACCTTTTATCACCAGTTCATAATCGTTTCACTGAACAAACTCAGGAGTGGCACCTCTTTTCTTCACTTTGATATTCTGAATATCCTGGAGAAAATGGCTGCTCTAGAGGGTGGACTCTATGGCATTTATACCCCACTGAGGTCCCTCCTCTCCCCAGGCTCCTTCCTTGAAATCTCCAGGTATTTCCCCACCCAGAGCTGGCGACCTGTATCAGTAACATTAATAGTCAGTTTTGGTCACATCAATGGCCTGCCTAAATCATGCCAGCACTGCCATGACTACCAATATAGCAGAAAGCAGTGGTTAGACTTCTTCCCTGAAGGACAAGTCTACCAATATAGTGGAAAGGGGTGAATGACATTTGATGTGATTCTGTTTTCGCTTATAATGTTTAAATTATTCTTAAAATATAGTTTAAATATAATTTAAAATAATTTATTCTGAGATTTTTACAAGGTTATGGAAGTAATTGTCTAAAAAACTAATTTACACAATAGTCAAATGTAGACTCACTCACAACTTTAATGCTACTAGCTTTTTTTGCTCACAAGGTAGAATTTCTGCTCACAACAATGTAGAGCTTAGAGGGAACATTGACCCTGAGGTGTGTGGACCCACACTTCAGCCTTTTGTTTGTCCCTTGCCCAAACCTACCACTCTTCTAGAGCAGGCCTACCTGGCAACTCTGTTGAGGTGGTGGGTTTGTGACAGATGCTATAGAGAAAACTATTTCATGTGGCCCCTGCACAGCAACCACTTCCTCTGTAGAGGTACTATTATATATGCTTTCAGGTTTAAGTTAAATTACAAGCTTTAAACACTCCATGAGATCCTTCCAACTGTTCGAATTATCTGTTTAATAAGCATTTAATGGCCTGTAGTTCTTCTGTCTGCTCTGAACTGTGTTGAGCAGCAGCATCATACTATCCCACAAGGTTTCTGATTCTGCAACTGATATCTTACTTGATGTTAAAGAAACTGCAACTGGGGAGTGAAGTGGTTCAAATGCTTAGTTGCTTCTGTCTGCACTATTGTAGAACACTGTGTTTGTAAGAATGGAGCTCTATTTTTTTAAAAAATTCCACAATCTGATCCTAATCTTATCTTAAATGTCCCCCCTTTCCTTTAAAAAAGGAGTCATCTCAAAAATATTAAACTGTGACAATGGTTACTTTCTACCATTGCAGAATTGATCTAAGTGATATTTTTCAGTCAGCTTCTAAGAAAAATGTAGGAAAACCATGAATTTCCTTTTCTACTTTCCACTAGCTATCTCCACTAGCAAACGTTTGTAAGCCACCCCAGCACCTTTTGATTGATGGACAGAGAATAAACATTTTAAATTAATAATGTTTAAAAAATGTTCTTAGGATTTCCAACTCTCGGATGGGAAATTCCTGAAGATCTGGTAGCAGAGCTTAAGAAGAGTGGAGTGTGGGGAAGTCAGAAAGCTCAGCAGGAAGGTGATGCCTTACAGTCTATCTTCTGAAGCTGCCGTTTTCTCTAAGGAAAACTAATCTTTGTATCCTGGAGATCAACTGTAATTTCTAGAGAGCTCCAGGCCCCGCCTGGAGGATGGCACTCGGTCCTTTAATCAAACATGACACTGGCCTGTACTCTACCACTGCACTAAGCATAGTTTGAAGCTTAAGCGGTTCATCAGGAAGTATATCACCCAATGTTCCATTATATCACTACTAAAATGAACATCTTAATAATCTCAGAAATTTTTGAGGAGTTCACAATTTGGAGAGGGTCTGAAAACCTGCTGCCCAAACGAGTAGACAGTGTCAAGCTAGATGAACTGGGATGTCTCAGGGTAAGGCACCTTCATATGTTCATTTATGAGAAAGCATTGAATTAAACAATGCTCAGTGAAAGTCTTAGGTTCAAGTGTCACTGCCAATCAAATCTCCTGTTATGTAATTTAAGCCCAGAAAGCAGTCAGGGGAAGATTTTGATCAAGGCACAAGAGATTGATATCAAACAAACAAACAAACTTAAACACCCCTATGCATAAGAACACAAGAAGACTTCCCTAAAGCCACCCCGGCAGTCTATAGCAGAAGATAGTCTGGTACCTAGACCTCCTAAATCCAAAATGAATGATTCAGCATGGTAGAAACTGAACCTAGCCAGCCGTTATGGAAGTACTGTAAAAAAAAAAAAGAAGTCCATTATAATTTCAGACTTAGAGGAGAAATCTTTGCCATGAATGCTGATTTTGGGGTAGGACATTAATGGTTTAGGAGGTTGGCAGAGTACTTAACACAGCAACGGTTAAAGAGCAATTAGTAATTAACACAGCAACTGATTAAAGAGTAGATATGGATTTATTTAGGAATTAATACCCTTGACAGGAAAGAGGAGGAACAGAGACAGGTTCCTAACTACATCTCTAGCTGAGAGAGAAGGTAAGACTGAATGTAGCACTTCCAAGAAGAAGGAGGAAATTGGCCCAAGAGTAGCAAACTGGCAACAGACAAGGAACAACACTTAACGGGAGAGAAGGTGCTGACTTCACTATCATATCCAATTTTCTTCTTGCTGCCCCCTGCAGGGTGGTCTTCTTTTTATACCAGACATTGCCTTTTTCAGCATGGGATTCAAATCTAGATTGGGGGGGGGGTCTGGAATTTTGGGACCATTTTTTTCAATTAGAAATCTATTCAAGGGTGTGGGCAGCTGTTTTTAAAGATAATGGCACCAAATTTGCACAGTACATAAACATCTTTCTGATGTAAATACCTCCTAATGTTCAATGGACACATGCATTCAGTTTTTACAGACCCCTGAAGTAGGTGTCTTTCTGTGCAGATGCACTGCTCTCCACTGATTTCTATGAAGGGATAGCAGGGGCCCAGCAGGAGAGTACTGGCTGGAAGTGTAAAAAAAAAATACTAGCTGCATCAGGGTTTTTTTTAAATGCAATCTTATGGACAAAAAAAAAAAAATCCCTTTTGGCTGAAAACTCTGCAATTGTCATCCTTCCTGGTTGTGGGTTGTTGTTTCCTTTCACAAAGTAAAGACAGGGACAGCTACCTTTGCAGAAATCTCCCCCACCCCATCCCTCCACTCTTTGAAAATAGTTCAGATTTTTCAAAAAATAAAGCATGTGTATGTAGGATTCCATATAATGAATCAAGCATCCAATTGCTAAGACATATGTTTTCACTTTGGGAGTCCACTAAATATAAGGTTAATTTAATTGGTAATTAGTAGTACTACTATTCAAGTTTTTCCTGGAGGAGGAGGTGGCAGTAGCAGGAGGCTGGGACATAGGAGTCTGAGGGTTCCCATGATATGTTTGTTTACTCAATTGCTTGCTTATGGGTTGTCTGTGGATTCACTACATTGATCAGTGTACCCAGCACAGAACATGTGCTCAGACCAGCCATGTGTTCAGACCAGTTTCAGCCCGTCTGACATGCGGTCAGGTGAAGTGCCTGAGCTTCGCTCCAGAGGACAATGGACAGTAGGATCCTAGCTCCCTTTCAATCGGGGAGCAGGGATCCTAGAGGATAATTCAATCAATGTAAAAAGTCCAGTCACGGTGTTTGTGTGTGTTGGGGTGTGGTTTTCTTTGGGAATAAAAGCTGGCCTGCGAGCTGGCTCTAGTTGTCTTGTTCCTGATCTTGAAATAAAAGTATGAGCTGATTTCACTCTACCTGATCTTTCAGTCTCAGTACTTTTCAATCAAAATCACATGTCAGCTCTAAGAGCATTGCTTTAAAAGCCATAGAAGATGATTTTGCTGGTGAGGGGGCTCTTGCTCCCCCCAAAACTTTTTCCTGATCCCTTAAAAATCCACAGTGGAAAATTATTCACATAAATCTGGAGCTGTACGTGGACACTCTGAGCACTCAAAGCTCAAAACAGACTCCTCCACAGTAATTCCTTCTCTGGGGCTTGTCTCCAATGGTAATTGCCTGAGAACACTCACCTCCTGATTCTGTGCAAGGATCCAGATGGAAAGGAGAAAAGCCATTGCCTGGGAAATCAGGAGAATCAAAGAAAAGCAAGATTCCTGCTGCTGATGATGTTAAATTCATGAACATGAAAAAGAACATGGATTTTTCATGAGTGTGCTTTTCTTAATATGTCCTATAATGTCATGGTAATGACTCAAAACAGTGATTTTTAAGTATGTTTTCAGCGTGGGAATTACAAAATGCACACTTCTACCAGCCATGTCTATCAGAACATTACATTACTGAGGTTTGATGAATTTCCTGTTTTTGTAATCTGTCCAGAAAAATGTATCAGGCCACTATATGTGGCAGATAGATTGTAGACTCAACTACACATTACAGTTTTTGACATATTCTGTCTCAACCAGGGATGGGCACAAACTGGGAAAATGGAAGTTTGTCCCGGTTCGTGGTTTGTGAACTCCCACAAACCAGGATGAATCGCCTATGCTTTGCGAATCAGTTTATGAGGTTTGTGGATCTTCCATCCCTCCTTTCTGCTGATGGCTGCTCCCCAAAGACTGCAGAATGGAAGGGGGAGATCTTGCAAAAGCCATTTAAAGGGAACATTCCCTTTAAATGGCTTTTGCAGGCCATTTCTGCAATTCCTTTTGCTCCACCCATTTCCAAGTTGGGGGGTGGAGTGAGAGGAATCACTGAAATGGCTTGCATCCATTTCAGATGTGTCTGCAAGCAGCTATTCTTCTGAATATGGTAGATAATAATTTGCCACAGATAATACAAAACAACAGTAGAAGAAAGTCTCCACCTTGTTTTCAAACTGAAATATAAAAGAAGAAAAGCCACAGAGAAAATAAGACATTTTCTCCAACTCTTTTCTTTATAATACTTCTTTTCTTTCATCTCCCTTCCCCCATTTTCCAGGAAGCCAACATAAAAGCACAACTTGCTCTGAAAATAATTATGACTGAAGTATCATCTGCAGGTGAAATTCCCTTAATCCTCTACCAAGATCAAGATGCTCTGAACCTCAGTCACATGGAAAAGCATTCTTCATGCTCTGTTATAAGAGCAAGAAGAATTCAGACCAGAGTTAATGAGGCAAAGGTATTCTAAACTTAGAGCAGATAGCTGATTACAAGCTTAGCCAGTGTCAACAAAAAGAGAAAAGAAATGGTCAGCTTCTGTTCAGAAGCAACCAGCACTAGGACTGATGCCTGATTAAAGAAATCTCATTCAATTAATGAAGCTATTAAATCTGCACTAATTTGCATTTGAATACACCAACTGTTTTGAAGCAAGATACAAATCATCATTGTTTACTGCAATTACATGTGCTGTTCACATCAGGCACCACTGTATTAGTTATTACATTTTAATCTTGTACTTTCTCCAAGGAGCTGAGAGCTCCTCCCCCATTTCATTCTCATGGCAATCCCGTGAGGCATGTTAGGCTGAAAGAAAACGACCTTCCCATGGTCACTCAATGAGCTTCATGACAGGGTCCTCCTGGTCATAATAGTCCACTACAGACCCACCCACATGTTGACTCTCCAGCTGGGGTGGTGGGAGAGCAGGCATAAGTGTGCTGGCCTCACCCCATTGCAATTGCCTAGTTGTCTGCAGAGTGCAAACACAGCCCCATGATCAGTGATACTCTTTTCAGCACACTGCTGGGTAGGGGAAAGGGGTACACATCTGCAAACCACCACTTCCTCCACTCTGCACACTGTGCTGATGACCAGGCAAGCATACAGAGGCAGGACCAACATGTTCATGCTGACACTCTTTTCCTATGCAATAAGTCAGTGCATGGTGGGATTGTCTATATCCCCCTGGTCTGACTGAACCACTGGACCACACTTGTGCTCACACATTGGAAATCATTTCCTTCTATGTGTAAGAGAATGGAGCGTACCTCTTCTAACTGGCGCTTTCAATTTTTATAACTTACTTAGCAGCTATATAGCACTTGTCAAGTGTTTTAAAGTGTGTCATATACATTGTCTTATTGTAATCTTCACAACGAGTTTATAAATTAGTAGGTATTATCTCATATTGCTGTACTAGCTCTCAAAAAGTTTTCTAAAAATATAATGCCCAACTAATCAGGGATACTGCTATAATATGTCAGGCATTTCTCATCACTAATCCAATAAACCAGTCAACAAAATCTTCCAGCCCCGCCCCAACCATTTTGCATAAGTTAATTGTTTGTTTTTTAAAACACTGAAAATTTCAGGGCCGCCAACTTGGCTTGGAAAGGAAATATAGTAATAGTTTAACTAAAAGTTTTTCCATTTCTTATCCATCTGTGCTGAGGTTTACCATGGCCTTTTTTAAAATGGTTTTTGTAGGCCTAGCAATCCTGCAAGTTGCTAAGGAAAAGTGAATCATTTTCCCTCCTGCTCCCCTTAAAACTTTCTTGCATTGATGCATTCTGGGTTAGCTTCTTAAAGTAGGGTTGCCAACCTGAAGTAAGGGCTGGAATTACAACTGATCTCCAGATGACAGATATCACTTCTCCTAAAGCAAATGGCAGCTTTGGAGGGTGGACTTTATGGCATCACAGCCCTGCTGAGCTCCCACCCCCAAATAGCCAGGAATTTCCCAACCTGGAATTGGCAAACCTACCTTAAAGAGGCAACATACAACTTTATTATCAGGCATTCTGTAACACATTAAAATATATTTGTGCAAACTTCTAAGAGCTGGAGCACACTTCATTTGTCAATGAGATTAGAATCACACTTCAATACACCTCTTAAAGTTCACTTCTACAAAATGGCATGCCCTCATAAGAGCTCACCTCCTGTATTTCTATATGAATAACAATTCTGGGAATGTTTCTTTGCGAGTGCAAGTCACTCACTCAAAAAAGTGCATTCAATGTGAGACCATAGGGAACAATGTGGGATGAACAGCAAGCACTGGGAACCAACAATTGTGTATTATCTAACCAGGCATCTCACTCACTCTCCTGATCATTTACACAAACTTAAGAAATGCTGGATAGAGGCTTCCGGTCAGAGTAAAATGGCGAACTGACACTCCTTGCAATCGTGCAGGGTGGACAGTGGCTTCTTCCGACAGTTTGGGCATTTATATTGCCCAATGCAGCCTCCCCCAGGTAGGGGGTCAACAAGCAAGCATCGAGGTCCAAGTGAGAGTTGAGATTGGCATGTATAAGTCTTGAAGGAGGCTTGTTTACACTTTGATCCCCTCTCAGAAGTGGGCATATGCAAGAGAGCACTAAAGAAGTCAACCGGGCTAGGAATCCAGCTTAAATTCGTCATTTCCCAACCTCTTAAGAAAGAGAGTTGAGTCGAAAATGAGAAGAAGCTATGCGAAGCTCCAAGGTAAACATGCAAGGTAACATAAACAATTTGCTTACTGGAATGGAGATCTAGTGAAAATTGAAAAAGGCAGATAAGCATAAAAGAATTAATCTTGAATAATTGGGCCATTGAGGATTTGAGAAGAGTTTGTCAAAGCGAGCAATTTGAAAAAAATAGACATTGTTTAATATTCCTGCAGTTTCGAAAGAGCTGGAGCAGAATCTAAAACTAACAAGAGAAATCGCAAGACTAAGGTGCTGCAACTATCTGTGTCCGGCTAGTACTGTGTATAAGGACTAGAGTGGCTTCCGGTGGACTGTAAAAGCGGCGGAACGAAGTTTCCGGTAGGAAGGATTTTGAGGTGGACAGGAAACAGGAAGTTTAAGAAGAGCCTACTCTAGCCAAAAAACCATAGAGAAATTGTGCCCACCATTTTTAGGAGGACTGAACTTTAAAATCGAATTTTATCACTGGAATTGCTTCAAAAGAGTGGCAAAAAGGCAACGATTCAAGAGAAGACAAAAAGAGGACCTGGAATATATGAATTTGGATTAATTTTAGAAACTTCAAAATGGATCCAAAATAGCGACAAAGGGCCGCTTCATCCATGAGTTCAAGTATGGCAGGGAAGGAAAAAAAGAGTGGCAAGCTGCAATGGAGTCAATGGAAAAGAGAATGCTGGAGGTGATTCAAGGATTGGTGAAACAGATAGAACAACAGTTAGAAAAGCAAATGGAAAAACAGCTGGAGCAGTTAGAAGAAGTCCAAGAAAAAAATGTGATAGCTCTCAAAGAATTGGTGGTAGCAGAGGTGGCGGTAATTACAAAAGAAGTGGCAGACACAAAGAGCCAAGTGCAAGGTCTGGTATTAAAATCGACTGAATTAGAGCAAAAAACACAAGATATAGACAAAAAAATGGAAACAACTCTTCAGGAAAATCATAAATTGGAGGCAATGATGGAGTATAGAGTGATGTTAAACCATCTGAGGCTAAGAGGGATTGAAGAAAGGCAGATGAAGATATACGTATGATAGTGACGACTGCTTTGACAGAGTATCTGGGAGAAGATCAAGGAGAATTGGAGTCTGATTTTGACTTGATTTATAGAGTAAATTCAGCATATTCTCAGAGAAAGAACTTGCCAAGAGATGTTATTGTGCAATTTGTAACAAGGAAGATGAAGGAGGATACTTTCAAAAAACAATTTTCACAACCATTGGAAATCGATGGCAAAAAGATTATAATAATGAGAGAACTCCCAAGAATGATCTTGCAAGAAAGAAAGAAATATAAAAAGCTGGTAGACAAATTGAAGCAGCTAACCATCAGGTTTAGATGGGAAATACCGTATGGTCTGTCTTTTACCTACAATGCGAAGAGACATACGATCAAGACTCTGGGAGAAATGTATAAGTTCAAAGCAGAAAATGTAGAAGATTTTGGAGATATTTAAAGTCAAGACATGATGGATTACAAATTGTTATCATGGAATGTAAATGGACTTAATTCACCCTCTAAAAGAAAATTAGTAAATTATGGGTTGCAAAAACAAAAGGCTAATATTATCTGCTTGCAAGAAATTCATATTAGAAAATGGGACAATAAGTATTTGATTAACAAAAAATTAGGAGAAGAATTTTATTCACTGGCAGAAAAAAAAAATAAGGGAGTTGTGACCTATGTAAACAAAGAATTGGACCCAAAACAATTTTTAGTGATAAAGATAGGAGATATATTGGAGTGGAGATTACAATGCTTTAGAAAAAGATTTTGGTAGTTAACTTGTATGCACCTAATGGAGCTAAAGAAATTTTTTTTAAAGACTTGACGAACAAATTGGATCAAGTGAATTATGTTGTGGTATCTGATTACAACAGCAAGAATGACTTTTGCCCAATTTTGGAAGCAAGAAAAAATACCAGAAAAATGGAATTGGATAAAGAAGATGCTTTTTATGGCAGAAATGGACAAACTGACAAAGAAGCTTAATGGTAGAGAAGATGAAGAATTTTTTATAGAATGGAAAGAGTTTAAACACTATCTCGAAACAAACTGGGATGTAAGAAATAAGTTACTCTGCTTTAATAACTATTAAGGATAGAAAAAAGAAAGTAATGATTGACAATTAGTTAAAGTGTTACCTAAGGGTTAGACTATATGTATCAAGATGTTTTAAAGCAAGAATTGAATATGGGATAAGTTTTTATTGTTGCTGAATATTGAATGAAACATTAAGTGGGGCAGAGCATCGCTGGAAGCCACGGGGGGGGGGGGGGATAAATGAAAAGGATGTATTCAAAAGTACTTTGCAATATGGAGCGTGTTAATATATCCTGTTAATAAAAGTTTTATTAAAAAAAAAAAAGAAATGCTGGAGAGAAATTCATTCTTTTTCTAAAGCAACAGTGGAGTTGGAGAAAACACTATAATTTCTTTCCTTTATAGCCTTTAAAGCATATTTACTCTCTAACCTAATGCCACATGCCACCACATCTTAAGTCTGTGCTGCTTAATGGAACTTCAGGACACTTTGGAAATCCTGGATGTAGCATATGATAACAACTGAGACTTTTACTAAGCTGCATTCTAAAAACATTTTTTGGATTGATGCTTACCTTTTCTTAAACATATGGCAAATAAATAACCTCTACTAGTTCAATCCTGTCCTGTCCAAAGAAGTGTGAAAGGGTGGTGAGACAAGAATTACCTTGGCAGAAGCCATATTGGTTTTTATTCAGCAGGGTTTGTCCTTTTATATGGTTGACAATTTTCTTTAATAATATTTTCCATCTATTTACATGAAAAAGACATTAAGCTGACCAGTCTGTAATTTTCTGGATTCCCCCAGGATCCTTTTTTTAAAAAATAGGAGTTACATTGGCCACTCTCCAGTCCTCCAGTACAGAAGCTGACCTTAGGGATATGTTTCATATCTTAGGCTGCAGTCACACTGGAGGCTTGGCACAATCTGGCAGGGAGGAGTGACCAGACAGCACACCCTGAAGTGGCCTTGCTGCATGCTTGCCCCATGGTCAACCATTTAGATCATTGCTGAGGAGTGACCACAGAGTGGGTTGTCAGGTGGCTTCTCTTTTTTAATTTGTGCATAACTGCTTATTCGAAGCACTGCTTTGTTTTGGCCACTGGAGAAGGCTGCCTCCCCCTCTCAAAAAACTCATATTTTCAGTTAACCCCTTCCCCACCCTGTGTGCTGCAAAGCTGTAGGCAGAGGAATCAACATGAAAAAAGGCAAAGGAAGCTTCTCAGCCTGCCTTTCCTCCCCACCCTCGACTCAGAGGACAGCGGAACACTTCCTGGTGTGCACAAAGATGCAGTTATGTGCATATCACTAACTGACAA
>JAPDNY010001686.1:0-13642 GCA_029375565.1 Gekko gecko | reverse complement strand
AGCCCCACCATAATGGTAGGGACCTAACAGAAGCAGAAGAGATTAGGAAAAGATGGCAAGAATACACAGAAGAACTGTACAAGAAGGACCTCGATGTCCTTGACAACCACGATGGTATAATCACTGACCTTGAGCCAGACATCCTGGAAAGCGAAGTTAAATGGGCCTTAGAAAGCATTACTAACAACAAAGCTAGTGGAGGTGATGGTATCCCAGCTGAGTTATTCAAAGTCTTAAAAGAAGATGCTGTTAAAGTGCTGCACTCAATTTGCCAACAAATTTGGAAAACACAACAGTGGCCACAGGATTGGAAAAGGTCAGTGTACATTCCAATCCCAAAGAAGGGCAATGTCAAGGAGTGTTCAAACTATCGCACAATTGCACTCATTTCACATGCTAGCAAGGTCATGCTCAAAATCCTACAGGCTAGGCTCCAACAGTACGTGGATAGAGAACTGCCAGAAGTACAAGCTGGGTTTCGAAGAGGTAGAGGAACTAGAGATCAAATTGCCAACATTCGCTGGATTATGGAGAAAGCAAGAGAGTACCAGAAAAACATCTACTTCTGCTTCATTGACTATGCTAAAGCCTTTGATTGTGTGGATCACAATAAATTATGGCAGGTTCTTAAAGAGATGGGAGTACCGGACCACCTCACATGTCTTCTGAGAAACCTGTATAAGGGTCAAGAAGCAACAGTTAGAACCGGATATGGAACAACTGATTGGTTTAGCATAGGGAAAGGAGTATGGCAAGGATGTATATTGTCACCTTGCTTATTTAACTTATATGCAGAGTACATCATGCGAAATGCTGGCCTGGATGAATCACAAGCCGGAGTTAAGATTGCTGGGGAAAAGATCAATAACCTCAGATATGCAGATGATACCACTCTGATGGCAGAAAGTGAAGAGGACCTAAAGAGCCTCTTGCTCAGAGTGAAAGAGGAGAGCGCAAAAGTGGGCTTGAAGCTCAACATCAAAAAACTAAGATCATGGCATCTGGCCCCATCACTCCTTGGCAAATAGAAGGAGAAGTCAGTAGAAGTAGTGACAGACTTCACGTTCCTAGGATCCCAGATCACTGCAGATGGTGACTGCAGCCATGAAATTAAAAGACGCCTGCTCCTTGGGAGGAAAGCGATGGCAAACCTAAACAGCATGATAAAAAGCAGAGACATCACCTTGCCAACAAAAGTCCGCATGGTCAAAGCAATGGTATTCCCCGTAGTAATGTATGGCTGCGAGAGTTGGACTATAAGGAAGGCCGAGCGCCGAAGAATAGATTCTTTTGAACTATGGTGCTGGAGAAGACTCTTGAGAGTCCCTTGGACTGCCAGGAGATCAAATCAGTCAATCCTAAAAGAAATCAACCCTGACTGTTCCCTGGAAGGCCAGATACTGAAGCTGAAGCTCAAATACTTTGGCCACCAAATGAGAAGGGAGCATTCACTGGAGAAGACCCTGATGCTGGGAAAGATTGAAGGTCAAAGAAGAAGGGGACGGCAAAGGATGAGATGGTTAGACAGTGTCATTGATGCAACGAACATGAAATTGAGCAAACTTCAGCAGACAGCGGAAGACAGGAGGGCCTGGCGTAAACTGGTCCATGGGGTCGCAAAGAGTCGGACTCGACTGTGCGACTGAACAACAACAACAACCTCCAAGATATACCAGGATCATGACATGGAGGCAGGCAATGGCAAACCACCTCTGAACGTCTCTTGCCTTGAAAACCCCACCAGGGGTCGCCATAAGTCAGCTGTGGTTTGACAGCACTTTCCTCCACCACCACCCAGACATGTTTGAGCCATTGCGTAGGCAAAAAGAAGCCGTATGAGTAAGTATCATCAATTTTGAACTACTGGCACAGAACACTGTTGGCTGGCAGAGAGGCACACAGAAGGAATCTGTGTTGGATCTCTGCTGTCTATTAGAAAAAGCTATTTGGCACTGCTTGAAACAAAGAATATCATTAGGGTGTGTATTTTTTTTAAAAAAAATCCTAATTCTTTCCTTTTTTTGTCACTTGGAAAATAACTTCATGAGCGCTAAACCATTGTACACAGTGGCTGGTTTTGTCATACTTTAAGGTAGGTTGAAGTGTTTCTGACAGATGGACTGCTTAAATCGCTGGTGGCAAACCACTGGAATGACTTTCTTAAGAGAGAAATTATTACAATGTTGCCGAAGGTGTTGCAAGTAGTGTCAGCTGAATGTGGGCCATTCATAGTGTCTGTGTGTGTTGCAGTTTGTAATTAATCTCATGTAAAATATTCATGCAAGAACCTTTTGACTCATACTGAAGAAGTTTCCTGGTGTTTGCTTGCAGGGATTGACCCCTGTGCAACCAGAAATGGTGGCTGCTTACATATCTGCCGAAATGAAAGTGGAGTTGCAAAGTGTGAATGCTATTCTGGATATCACCTTTCTGCAGATGGGAAGTCTTGTGCAGGTAAAGAATTATTTGTCAAAAATAAAAATAAAAATGGAAATCTAAAATGCCTTCTCCTTCTATAATCAGTTTAGCTGTTGTGTGTAGTAGAGCATGGCTTCTTGTTAGGTATGAAAGTAACTTAAATTTCTTTCCAGCACTTTCTGTCTCCAGGGCTCAAAGCAGGAGACGGGAAGCACTGCTTCAGTGATTTTTGTAACTGCACACGTTCACCCTAGCTTCTTTTAAGAAGCCGGTTGGGAGAGAACATTCAAAATGAGGTGGTCCCTTAGAGTTTGGTCACTCCCTACAAGCTGTCCTCTTTCTCTGGAAGAGATGGGGAAGATTAAGTGTCTGTCACCACTGTACTTCTGGTCATGATAGGGCTTATACCCATGAACATTTTAAAAACACAAAGAATCTGGGCACATTCCTGTGGTACTTTTTTCCATGATTCGTCCCAGAAAGTTGTGGAGCCTCCAATCCACAGTCTTCCTTCCATTCTGCTCAACTGTGGTTCAATCACTCACTTCGGTACATCCCACTTCCGAGTTATAATGGGGAAAAGTGTACTGTTCAGTCAGGTGTCTGTATACATGCATTTCTTGGTGACTACCATACACAAATGATTTCCAAAGGATGTTCCTTGGGATTTTCTCATGGGATCCTCAATGAGAAGATCTATAACTGCATATACAGTTTATACATGCACAATTGTTTTCCAAACATACAACTTACCACCCACAGTCTCTCTCCATCTGCAAGTTGCCACTCCAGGAAAAGGTTGGGTATGTTCTAGGACAACGTTTTTCATTGAAACAGGATAATAATAAGGCCCAAATAAGCTGGACCACAGCTTTGTGTGCATGCACACAACAGCAGATGTGTTGGATCCAACACAGCCATTTTCTTTAGTCCAAATCAAACAAAACAAGGGAAATTCACTGTATATGAAATAAACAGAACGAAGAAACACCATGTATAAAGATATATAAAGATTTTAAAATCCAAAATATTCTTTTATGTATCAATGTATTCTTAGCAATATTAGAATAACTAGGAATAAGGCCCATTGTGGAAATAAATACAACGAGCTCTAGAAAGAGGCTCTGGGAGAGTGCCAAAGCCTTAGGCACTAAGCGTCAATCTGCTGTGGCAACTTCAGCAGGATATAATGACACAGAGTCCACCATTTTCTCCAGAGGAACTGATCTCTGCTACCTGAACAGGAGTTGTAATTTTGAGTGGTCTCCAGCCCTCACCTGGAGATTGGCAACAATTGTTACCCAGGAGGAAATGGCTGGTTTGGAAGGTGGAGTCTATGGCACTGTACCTGTCTGAGGTCCCACCCCTCCTCAAACCTCACCCTCTCCAGGCTCCACCCCTCAAATCTGCATGAATCTCCCAACTTGGAGTTGGCAACCCTATCTCCTTCCCAGCCAAGGATCCACCTGTCGTCATCTACCCCTCTGATTTCAGCTTTCTATCTCCTTCCCCCTCCCTCCTGGAGATCAGCTGTAATTCTGAGTGATTTCCACTGCTCTCCTGAGATTGGCAACAATGGTTCCCTAGAAAGGAATGGCTGGTTGGGAGGGTGGAGTCTATGGCATTGTACCTGTCTGAGGTCCCACCCCTCCTCAAACCTCACCCTCTCCAGGTTCCATCCCTCAAAACTCCAGGAATTTCCCACTTGGAGTTGGCAACCCGATCTCTTTCCCAGCCAATCATCAACCTACCTTTATTCCCCCTCTCTCTTCAGCCTTCCATTTCCCCACACACACACCTGCAGCCTCTTCCATGCTCTGAAACCCTGACTGCCACAGAGTCCACCATTTTCTCCAGGGGAACTGATCTCTGCCATCTGGAGAGCAGTTGTAATTCTGACTGATCACCAGCCCTCACCTGGAGATTTGCAACAATGGTTTCCCAGGTGGAAAAGTAGTCTTTCTCTGCAGTGGGGACCAAAGTAGCTTACATCATTCCCCTTTCCCCCTTTTGACTTGCATAACAACCCTGTGAGGTAGGTTAGGCTGAAAGTCTGAGACTGGTCCAAAATTACCCACTCAGCTTCTACAGCAAGAACTTGGATCTAGCAGACCCTGCTCTGAAGCACTGACTGCTATGCCTAGGGCAGCCAACCTCCAGGTGGAGCCTGAAGATCACCAGGTATCACAACTCCAGACAACAGATCTCTCCCCCCCGAGAAAATAACTGCTTTGGAAGGCGGGCTGTATGGCATTATGTTCAGCTGAGGCCTCTCCCCTCCCCAAACCCTGGCTTCCATAGACTACCAGAAAAATCTCCAGGAATCTCCCTACCTGGAGCTGGCAACCTTAGTCAGGACTGGCCCCAATGAGTTTCTCATAAAGGCCCGCAAAGGGTTTCCTTCCTTTGTTTGAACCTAGCTTGGTTGCCTACCATGGCAAAACGGGCTCCAGTTTGCCTCCCACCCTCGTCCTGTGGGCATATCTCACTCCTTAAGTTTGCTGCCACCACTCATGGAATCATCACTGCCTTTTTAGAGGGACAGTGAGACCCCTCTGGCCGAATCGCCCTATTTGGAGATGGAATCCCAAATCTTTGGGGGATCCCTGGAAAGTTGGCAACCCAAGGGTCTGGCCTTTCCTTGCTTCCCTGGGCTACCCCCTCCCTTTGGTATTGTGCAGAGCAGGGGAGACTATGTGGTCAGAGCACAACACAGATTATTAGCCCAAATTAAAGAATTTATTTAACTATTTACACAGTTATGGGGCACACACACACTGTAGGAGTAAGCATACATTATGAACCAACTGGGCATAAATCAACAGGGGTTAAACACAATCCTCTTTCCCTACACACACACTCTACCTCTGGAGGTTGTGGGCAGGGAAACTTCCATTCATTCCCCAGTCTAGCCAACTGTGGAGTGGCTGAATATCTGCTGCCTCCCAGGGATGAAGACTGCCTTGGGACAGTCCCTGTTTCCTCACACCTTTTGGCCTTGGGGCAGCTGGGAACTGTAGGCCAGCAGATGAGGAGGCCCCATTCAACCCAGTGAGTGATAGCCTGCAGGTCCCTCTCTGGAACTACAGCTCAATTAAACCTTATGGGGGAACATTTTAAACAAAGAACCACAGCCATCTCACAAACACAGGTAATTGCCATTTCATGACACCTACCAACAGCCACTGAGGGAACAGTTAGTCCACACGGGAGGCAAGCAGGAGAAGCGTCTTTGTCAAAAGAGAAAGCTGTTTGCCAGTAATTCTGACAGGACACAGTGGCTGAAGGGGGAGTGGGCAGGGAAGAGAAGCAGACCCAGCACGCGGCCAATGGCACGTGAGTACTCTTAAGTGGCGGCTGACAGGCCAATGGCTGAGGGAGTGCATGGAATGTTGCCACTCCAAAACAGAATTACTATATAGAGAGATAAGTCTTATAGAATAACAAACTTTACAGATTAGCACAACAGCAAAATTATGCACAAGTAATTCCAATAAAGGCCATGAGCCAATCCAGAGCTGACAGTCTCAGGAAACTCAATAAATGATGATGTACACAAGTCTCTAAGTACTCAATAATGTTGATGCAGCACAGTGTCTAAGGACTCAAAATATAAAGATGAAGTGACATATATACCATGAAGTATACCATGAAGTATACATGTTCCAGTCTTCTTCATGGTTGCATGTCACAGTCTTCCTATTGCAACCAACTGGAACTTATTTGAATAAATGAATTTACTAGTGGCAATGTCAATCATTCAATGATGGCAAAGTTTCTTGAGATTGCCAGCACTGGATTGGCTCATGGTCTTTACTGGAATTACTTGTGTGTAATTTTGCTGTTGTGCTTATCTGTAAAGTTTGTATTCTATGAAATTTATTATTCTGATATTGCTAACAATATATTGATACACAAAAGAATATTTTGGATTTAAAAATATTTATTGTTTTATTAATACAAAAATGTAGATATTGATTTATACACGGTTTTTCTTAGTTTCATTTAGTCCAGCATCCTGTCTCCCATAGTGGCCAGCCAGACACCCCCAGAAGGCCTTTAAGCTGGACATGGAAGCCAAAGCATCCCTCTGTGGTTTCCCCTCAGTTCTGGTTTTCAGAGATTACTGTTCCTGAACATAGGAGAACATAGGAGAAGAAGGCATTGCTGCCATTAGCCACTGATGGACCTGTCCTCCATGAGCTTGTCTAATCTTCCTTTTAAAGTCCCACCCTAGAATAGGGACCCTCAACCTTATTGAGCAAATGGGCACTTTTGGAATTTTGAGAAAGGATATTGGGCACCACCAAAAAATGGCAGCCATGGAAGGCAGGAACAGGTTAAAAAATGCGATCTTGGGTGGCAGTTATAAGATGCTGAGAGATTCCGATTCAAGCGTCATCTGATGGTGGGATTAGCTATTTCTGAATGGGCACTTTCTGCAGATGCAAATGTGGGGTTTTACGGGGTCTTCTGAATCACCTCCTGCTCCCGTGAGGCAGAGGATAGCCTGGACTGTCTCCTTAATTTGGGGGTGGGGAGCAAGTGGGTGCCAGGAAACACACTGTTGGGCACTGTGACATCCAAGAACTATACACTGGGTATCACTGCCCTAGAATCAGTGTTCCCTCTCAGCTGAGTTAGTATGAGCCAGCCCACAATTTTTTAAGCCTCTGGCTCACACATTTTTGCCTTAGCTCAGGAAGGAGGGCTCCAGAGCAAACTCATTTATGCGGTAGCCAAACTGCTCACTTGCAACTTTAATGCCAGTAGCTCACAAAGTAGAATCTTTGCTCACAAGACTCCACAGCTTAGAGGGAGCGTTGCCTAGAATGTGCCCAAGAATCTTATGCAGGTGCACATCCATTCACTGGCAGACTTGTCAGTTTGGGAGAAATTCCCTGAAGGGTCCACAGCCAAGCTGATGCTTCCCTCCATCTCTTTTGCTTCCTAGATGTTGATGAATGTGCCGAGGGGATAGCCAAGTGTACCCATCGCTGTGCGAACACTCTGGGATCATTTGCCTGCGTTTGCAATCCTGGCTTTGAGCTTGGAGCGAATGGGAGGCAATGTTACCGTAAGTGTCCTTTTCGCAGCTATGCCTTTGGGGGCCGTGTTGGTCTGGGAAACAGTATGCCTTTAGTTGTGTATTGCTTCCTTTAAGAGCCAGTGCGGTTAGCACTCTACAGATATTGCACACCGAAATGTAAATTAAATTCTCAGCTTTGTAGCCGTGCTCATGCCACGGGTTTCCGTGGTCATGAACATGAATTCGAAAAACCTGAACTGTGCCCTCGCATTCAAGAAGCAGACCGTGCTTCTGATTTACCTTTGAGAGATGGTGAATTATAATGTGTCTGAGAGTTCCTGGAGCTACCCAAAGAACACGTTCAGACTACTGATTTTGATGCTGAACATTTCTTTCTGACTCTCTTTGCCTCCACGGTCCTCATTTTACATCCTGGATGCAGTCGGAAATTTGAAAAACTCACCTGGAACTCATATATGCTAGTCATCATCTCTCATCACCGACTTAAGGCTATAGTATGATCTTACACAGTCTATCTGTCATCCAACTCAGCCCAGAACTCTGTAACAGTGAAAATAATAAGACAATTGGCAATCCGAGGCCATTTAATGCATTGACTACCTCCATCAAATTTGTGCTTTTGGATTCTTCTGTTCTTCTGAGCGACGCTTGTGCAAGAGGGGATTGTCAGCATAGAAATGCTTCATAGTCCATACTGAAGCTGCTTGAAGGGTGGTAGGCAGCAAGGGAAAGTATACAATTATTTTAGCACAGTAAGAGGCGTGGTAGAACTTGCTGAAATAGTTCCACAGGCAAAACATATCCTGTTTTAGGATATTTCCAGGAGGCCCATTCATATATTACTATTGTACCTTTGTTATGTTGGAATATTTAGCAGAATATGAAAGCAGCCACACAAGTGAATTAGTTTAAGAAGAAATACTTCACTATATAAAAGAGAAAAAGGGTTGCATTTGGATGTAAAACAACAAACATCCTGTCTAACTAGTTCTAAGCTCCATGTTGACTGTTTGGATGCTAAACCTAGTGTGTGAGAGAGAACAAAAGGAGATAAAGTTTCCCAAAAGTTCCCCTCTTCCTACGTAGGTATGTGCCAAACTGCCAGCAGCACCCCCCAAAAAACTGATCAGCCAATAGATATTCTACAGCTTACTTCATTAGGAATATTGTCACCTTTTCTCTGGTGGGAACTAACTACCTATGGAAGACCTAATTGGTCCTAAGCTAAATAGCTAACATTAGCATGCATACATAAACATATTAACTCTTTCATGACTGAAGAATGAATTTGCAAACGCCAACAGTTTGTGAGGGAAGGGTCTGACTTTGCTACTTGGCTGCTGAAGAGCAGCTGAGGGTGGAAGGCCATTACTGTTGCCATTACTGTTGGAGGTCACTTGGCAGCAGGTGGAGAAAACTGGGAAGGTTAGGAAAAGCAAGATGCAGAGAAGATATCCAGCACGAGGCATGAACAGTAGCCTTAATCCGTTATTGCACACTACCATTTACTATCCATGTGTAGTATATACCCTGGGCATCTCTGTTCTATCTCCTGCCTTAGCTCCCCACAACACAGTCTTGTTAGTACTGCTTGTTTGTTCATTCGACACCAGTGTAACTTCTTCTACAATCCCAGAAGTGATGTCTTCATGTCAGCATGATGCTCTAGGACCCCTCCCCCAACTCTATGGTAAAACCATAGCATTTTGAGGAAATCCTAGAGTGTCACATCTATGTGACTGTGTCGCTCCCATGGTCGGACCACCTCATGTTTACATGTCCCCGGACCCATCTCGTCAGTTCTGAGAAGCTAAGCAGGGTTGGTCCTGGCTAGTATTTGGATGGGAGACCTCCAAGGTATACCAGGGTTGTGACATGGAGGCAGGCCATAGCAAACCACCTGTGACTTGACAGCACTTTCCACCACCAGACCCATCCACTTCCCACCAGTTGCCAGCATTTGACTGGCAAACTTGTCCATCACTGCAGTATAGGAATGGAAAAAGCCACACATGGTGAACTTCTTCCTGAGCAAAGCTATGGCAGTCTTCTTACAGTCTAGAAGGGATAAGCTCTTTCTCTCCTTTGCTTATTGACAGTTATTTGTTCCTTTTTCTGAAAGGTATCGAAATGGAAATCATCAGTAGCTGTGAAGGCAACAATGGTGGTTGTTCTCATCACTGTGAGCATTCAACCAATGGGCCACTGTGTTCTTGTAACCAAGGATACATTTTGGATTCAGATGGGAAGACATGCACAGGTGATGTACAATCAATTATATCCCATTTCAAAGGAAACTGTGGCCTGAGGCTTAGCACTTTATATATATCTGTTTATTTAGTGTCACAGCTATTTAATATTAGTGTTAAATGTATTAAATATTTTTAAAAAACTGTTTACACATTAAATACCATTTTCTCCTACACCAGCTCCTATTACAGAACTTACAGGCTGTAAAACGTGTATTCATCTAGGCAGTGGACAAGAGAAGATGAAGTAGCCCCCCCCCCACATTTTACCTTCATAACAACCTGTAGTCCATCTTAGAGTGAGAGATAGTGATTGGAGCTTGCCTGACATTTTTGCTAATGGAAAAGGCAGTGATGTTCTCCAATACTCTCCTCCCTCATACTGCACCTAGGGGAACCCCTGTCCCCCCAGAGTGTCATTTCAGGGGGCTTTTTGAGCAGACGCAAGAAAGTCACTCTTTGCTAATGAAAATCCTTCCATCAGTAGTAGCATTTTTGTCAGGATCCAAACCACTCTCTAGCCCAAGATCTCCCAGTAAACTTTGTGACTGAGGATTTGAATCCAGATTTTCTTGGGCCAAGTCTAGTGCTGAAGTAATTGTCTGTCAGAAGAGATTCAGTCCATGACAGTCGTCACACTTAAATGGATATTCCCCAAGGCTGACTGTCTAGCTCAGGGTTCCGCGACATGTCACTCATGGACACAAATGGTGCCTGCCAGTATTTCCCCTAGTGTCTGCAGAGATTTTCAGAAAGTGGGTGGAGCTATTGGAAAGCAGGGCTTGTTATTGCCTGCCCTTATTCACACGAAAGGGGTTTCCATGGCTGCAATAGCAGCTGCAGCCAGTGGAGGATTGGGAGGACTGGTAAGTACCTAGGCTTGTGGTTCCATTCCCCCTTTAGGTTTTGCTTCCTTTTTTACTCACTGTGTTCTTTCTCCCTGCCCACCCTAGGCTTTCCTTTGTTTCTTTTCATTCCCCTTCTGCATTGCTTCTGCAAAGCAGAGCTCCAGAGGTATTGTGTTGTGCTCCACCTTATGAAGCAGCCACTTAGGGTTTGGCACCACCTCCTGCAGAAGCTGTTTTGGGATGGCACTCACCGCCCCCATTCAAAATTCCAAAGGAAGCTGCAAGCTCAAAGGGTAGGGACCCCTGATGTAGCTTATTCCACAAGGGTGGGTTGCAGAGACAGTGACACATTCAACCTTTTTGCACAAATTCACTCCACTTAATTCCTACCAAACAATGATTGCAAACACCAACGTATGTTAGTTTAAATGATTTCAACCTTGCCTTTCCAAGGTGACTAACGAACATTATTAAAAACACAATAAATATCATACTAGTTAGTAAAAACAGCAGTGGCCAGAAAGATAAAACCAGTAACAAGAGTGATTAAAATATCACAATAAAACCTAGCAAACCTTCAGTAAAGCAATAAACCTGCTCAAACAAACTGACTTATGGACCAGATAAGTAGCTATCAGTCCCTTCCTGGATCAGGACCTCTTCAGAGCATCAGGAAACATAAGAACATAAGAAGAGTCCTGCTGGATGAGCCCAATGGGCCATCTAGTCCAGCATTCTCTTTTATTTGCCCAGCAGGACCAACAAACAGGTCAAAGAAGCCAAGGCTTTCTCCTGGCACTTCCTCACAGCACTGATATTCATACTTTTACAGCCTTCAGCTATTGAGGTCACCATGGCTAGTATCTATGGCTAGTATCTATCCATGGCCATGAATCTATTTAATCCTCCTTTGAAACCATCTGTTTTCATGGGCACCATATTGTCCCTTGGTAGTGAATTCCACAACTTAGTTACACATTGAGTAAAGAAGCATTTCCTTTTCTGTCCTGAATCTAACTGCCCAACAATTTCATTGAGTACCACCTAAGTCCTAGTATTATGAGAGAAGAAGCTCATTTTATCCAGTTTCTCCACCCTGTGCATAATTTTGTGAACTTATGTCATGGGTTAAATGAAAGTCTGGAGCTGTTATCACTTGTTTGAGATAAAAGCTTGCCAGATCTCCACTGTTTCTGTTCAACTTTGGGTGCTGTGGTATTTTACAGGTAAGCTATAACACATCCATATGCTTATATGTTTTATAATTCTGTCTAAATGTGCAAGCTTCCTCTGTACTGGAACTGCCAAAGAATTCCCTGAGCCTAATATTATATGCTTTGATTTTTAGCTTTTGAAGTGCTGCATTGATTATTTTCTTTGTATGCTCTTTTTTCTGTATTTTGGAAGTGTGCTTTTTAATTAATGCTTTTAAGTTTTTTTATATATCCATGTATTTATTTCAGAACCCCCCAATGAAATGTATGTGGAATGCATAGGGGTCTCAGAGCTGAGTTAAGATTAATTTTCCCACCACTCTTTCTTGGGTTTTTTTAATCCTTCTTTGGAACCTTCTTTTTTTTTTGTGGTAAAACTCTCCTAAAGAGGAGAGAATTTTATTCTTTTTATAAGAAAAGGGTAGGGTAGACAGCTGGAGAAAGAAAAAGGATGGAGTGAAATTTTTCTGTTAATAAGGGTTAGTTTTAGTTAGTACTATTTTTAGCATCCATCATGGTTAGAAGATCTTCTTTTTAACAGTCCAAAGTCCGAAATAACTCTGTTAATAAAGTTAGTAACGTCCATTGGGGTTAATTATTAAACAGCTCCTTCCAGATGTTACACGAACAGCCACTGCTCCAGGTGTCTTCTTAAGTCTCTTCAACTAAAAGTTGAGTCCTTTTAATCTTGATGACTCCCGCTCCGTCACCTCTTTCCCCTGGGCTGTTGTCTTCTTCGCTGCTTGAATTAATCCAAGTTTTGAGTGCTGCTTCCTCCATGCTGGCGTGTCTCTTCAGAAGTTTTGTTGCTTTAAGGATGGATTCCATCTTCTCTCGTTTCTCTTTTTCCTTATAATTCCGACCATCAATTTTTACAGGCTCCACATTCACTACAGATGAAATTAGATCTCTGATGTATTGCCTACTCGGCTCGGCAACCCCTTCTCCTGGCAGAATATTTTCCTTTATAAAGTGGAATAGGCTTTGGGAGCCATGTCCACCTCTTCTTTTGATTCATTCGCTTCACTGCCAGTTAGGGGTGCCAAGTCATTCGTCAAAGTAAAACTGAGATCTTCTTTCTCTTCTTCTTTCTCGCCCAAAAAGATTAGCATCAGATTAGCCTTTCTTGTTGTTTCCGAGATCTGCTTTTGCCGACTGATGAGAACACTTTCCACTTTAATCAAAGTTTCGTTGATTTTCTGCATTTGCTCCAGCAGGGGCCGCAGTAGCTCATTTTCTTGTTGATTGACAGCAAGCTCTGGGGGGGTTACCCGGACCGGAAGTCCCTCCCCACTTCTCTTCCGGTTTCTGTTCAGCGTCGACATTTTCTTTTTTGTTTACTTTTTCAAAGTTCGTGCCGCATCCCCCAAGAAGCTAACAATGTCATCGCCTGCCAAACCCCAACGGTACCTTCACCAATGCTTTTTTCTCTTTACCCCCCTATTCGCACTCCCTTTATAGATCTCGCTTCTCAAAGGGGGTGGGGACTCCTCCCTCCTCCCTACGCTTGCGGGGGTTTTTAGTTCTCGCTTCAAATTAGATCTTCAACTCACGATTCGATGCAATTCTTCTTTTTATTTTAATTCATGCCGCTTTCTTCACTCCCGGTGAAATTCGGAGGCGCTGCTAAGTCCCATTACGGGCACGACGCAGCGGGGCCGATTGGGGTGGGGAGAAAGCCTCAATTTCCTGGCTGTCTGCCGGCAAAGAGGCTACTCCCCAAGCGCCCCCGGTTCGGAGCCTTTGCCTAAGGCTCACTAGGGTCTTGCAAACATGCAACGACCCCCCAAACTGCGCATGGGCTAACCACCTCTGGGAGCGTCCCGAAAGGTGGCCGCCATTCGCAACGCCGAAACCGAAACC
>JAPDNY010001685.1:0-13643 GCA_029375565.1 Gekko gecko | reverse complement strand
ATTTATGCCAGAGCCAAATCGTTCGCTCACAACTTTGATGCCAGTAGCTCACAGAGTAGAATTTTTGCTCACAAGACTCCACAGCTTAGAGGGAACATAGCTCATAGGGTGTCTGTTGTGGGGAGGGAAAGGGAAAGGGATTGTAAGCCGCTCTGGGACTCTTTTGCGTAGTGAAGAGTGGGATATAAATCAGTCTCCTCCTCCTCCAATGGCCATACTTCTAAATTTATCTGATGATCCTGTTGGTGTCAAAGTTCATGCCTAGCAATGAATTCTCTCCATTACCCTCTTGGAGTCCCAATTGGATACTGAATTGGATAGAGCAGGTGGAGAAAGAGGTACTTTTCTCCCTTTCTCACAATACAAGACCCCATGGGCACTCAATGAAATTGCTGAGCAGTCGGGTTAGAACGAATAAAGGAAGTCCTTCTTCACCCAAATAGCTATTAACACATGGAATTCACTGCCACAGGAGGTGGTGGCAGCTACAAGCATGGATGACTTCAAGAGGGAATTGGATACACATCTGGAGCAGAGGTCCATCAGTGGCTATTAGCCACAAGGTATAGATAGGAGCTGCAGTGGCTCAAGTGGTTAAGACGCTGAACTGCAGGCTGTGGAAGGTCAGTAGTTCAGCAGTTCAAGACCCATGAGTGCTGCATGATGGGGTGAGCTCCCGTCTCTAGTTCCAGCTCCTGCCAACCTAGCAGTTTGAAAGCAAGAAATTGCAAGTAGATAAATAAGTACCACTTCAGTGGGAAGGTAACAGCGTTCCGTGCACCTTGGTGTTTAGTCATGCTGGCCACATGACCACAGAAATGTCTTCGGACAGCGCTGGCTCTTCGGCTTTGAAACGGAGATGAGCACTGCAACCCTAGAGTCGGATTCGACTGGCTTTCGAGCAAGGGAACCTTTACCTTTACTATAGATAGGGACTCCAGGGCAAGTGAGGTTCTGTATTCTTGGTGCTTGGGGGGTTCAACAGTTGGAGAGCTTATAGTGTCCTGGCCCCACTGGTAGACCTCCTGATGGTACTTGGTATTTTTGGCCACTGTGTGACAGAGTGTTGGACTGGATGGGCCACTGGCCTGATCCAACATTGGCTTCTCTTACGTCCTTATGTTCTTACTTGGATACTGAAATTTGTTCTTCCTTGAAGTCTGTCTTACTCCAAGCAAGACGCACCAAAGCTTTAGCTTGGAACGGCAGGCCGAGCTTTTCTTTGATTTGTGCGGGCGTGTTTGATGTCGGATGAGACACCCTCTTTAATTAAGCTCATTAAAGCAGACAAATATGAGACGAATAGGAGAATAGAAGAATGTAAATGGAGAACAAGTTGCACACAAGGGAATTATTTTCATTCCAAATTAACCATTTTTGAGGTAGTTGGGACTTTTTATTGCTCTGAACAAAGGAAGCCTTTGGATTTCAAAGGCTTTTAAAAAATGGCTTTGAAGCTGTGATGGGTACCATTAGATTTCATTATCTATTTGCTTAGAATCTCATGATGCTAAGAACACCAAGGCTCGAAGCCGGAACGTCATGAATTGGGGATTGACCTCGGCGAGTGAATTAGTGTTATCTATCATATTTTTTTTTGTTTTATCCCGTCTTTTCTTTGAGGTGATCACTACACCATCTGCGGTTCGTCCTACACTATTTTCTCCTCACAATTCTCCATAGTTTAGGATGAAGAAGAGAAGAAGAGATTGGATATATACCCCGCCCTTCACTCGGAATCTCAGAGCGGCTTACAGTGGCGGATTAACCATTAAGCGAACTAAGCATGTGCCTAGGGCACCAGGGCCAAGGGGGGCATCACAAAGTTGGGGAAAGGGTGAAAAGAAAAGAAAAGAATAAAGATTTATATATATATATATAAAAGATAAAACTAGTGCAAATTGATCATGGTGCATACTAGGGTTATCTTCTATTTTTTTGTTGATGAGGTGCAGTATCATAAAGGTAAAGGTAAAGGTTCCCTTGCTTAAAAGCCAGTCGGATCTGACTCTAGGGTTGTAGTGCTCATATCCGTTTCAAAGCCAAACAGCCAGCGCTGTCTGAAGATGTTTCCGTGGTCATGTGGCCGGCATGACTAAACACCAAGGCGCACGGAACGCTGTTACCTTCCCACCAAAGTGACACCTATTTATCTACTTGTAATTTCTTGCTTTCAAACTGCTAGGTTGGCAGGAGCTGGAACTAGAGACGGGAGCTCACTCCGTCATGCGGCACTCTCGGGTCTCAAACTGCTGAACTACTGACCTTCCACAGCCTGCAGTTCAGCGTCTTAACCACTTGAGCCACTGCAGCTCCAGTAGGCTATGTTTAAAATTAACACATGGAACTTCAGAGGTGAAGAGAGTGCCTTTCCAAATCCTGAAATTGCCTAAAGAATATTTTTAACATTAATGGTCACCAACGGCACAACAGAGAGGTCTTTCTCACAACTGAAACGTGTAAAAAACCCAAATAGATCAGTTATGCTTCAAGAAAGACTCAACTCACTGTGTATATTAACAATTGAAGTAGACATTCTGAGAAGTATTAATTTTGAGGATGTTATCAGTGATTTTGCGAAAATTAAATATAGAAAAATGCCTTTCAGGTCATGAATATTGGAACTTGAATATGTTTAACTTGTGAAATATTAAAATAGATGTTGTATTTCATTTTTTTTAGAACTTTATGTAGCCAAAGCCTGGCTTAGTTTGTACAGTATATTGTGTTATCACGTGAATAAATTTTTGTATTGCTGCAACCTGCCTTGTATATCTGGTCAGACAGGTCTACAACTAAAATGGACTGGGGGTCAGTGTGGAAAGGAGGGGGGCACCAAGATTGGTCAGTACTCAGGGCACCAGGGAACCTTAATCTGCCCCTGGTGCCTTACAATCTCCTTTCCCTTCCCCAGTCCCCACAACAGACACCCAGTGAGGTAGGTGGGGCTGAGAGAGCTCTTTGAGAACTGCCCTTTCAAGGACAGCTCTTGTCAGAACTATGGCTTGCCCAAGGTCATCCAGCAGGTGCAAGCTGAGGAGTGGGGAATCAAACCCGGCTCTCCCAGATTAGAGTCCACACAGTTAACCACTTCACCAAACTGGCGAGGGACAGCCCCGAAGTCACAAGGTAAATTTCATGACAAACTAGAGGGTATCTCAGATATCAGTCGGACACTCTAAGCACCTCACCACACTATCAGAAATTACTGGGGCTGCCTGCGCTCATCCCTCTGGGTTTCCTTTGGGCACCAAAGGGCATAAGGATATTCAACACTAGTCTTGATTGGCTAGCAAGGCAAAGTCTTTGGACTGGTCAAAGCTGATGCCATTTCCTCTCCATCAGGGTCATATTAGATGGCCAAGTGTAGGCTGAATGGCTTTTTCTTCACCTCTGAAGTTCGATGTTGGAAAAAGAGGTGCAGGAGCTCATTAGCATAACTCATTAGCATAACTGATTTGCATATGCCACACCCACCCTGACATCACCGGAAGCGTGCAGATCTGCCCTCACAGAGGAGGGAGAGCTTGTACCTGAATAAAACTTGGTCTTAAAGATGCCACGGGACTGTTTTGGATGGCCAGCAAGCGCAGGAAAGTGTGTGTCTGCTCATGGGTCGAGGAGGGCAATGTGGAGGACATGCATGGCCTCAAACAGGTAGGGGGCAGGGTGGTGGCAGGGCAGAGGTGCTGGAGGAGGCTGAGTAGGCACAGGAGGCCAGGGCAGAACTCCTCACAGGCCTCACGGGAGTCACCAGGGCCCACTTTGCAGAGGCACTGCACCAGATCCGGCATGAGGACGGGCAGAGCCTGGGAGGGCTGGGTGCCACTGCCCAGGCAGTGGTGAAGCAGCTCAAGGGCCAGCTTGCAGCAGCACTCCACTGGGATGACCAGCAGTCCAGGAAAGGCGAGGGGGGCTGCTGGGAGCAAAGGGTGAGGCTTGCTGCATGTGCCCACCCCCTGGGCTCTTTACTGCCGGAGCTTTGCTCCTGTGCGCTCCTGCAGGAAATGAGCCCTGGTAAGTAGGATCCTATTATGTAATTTCTGCACTGCTTAGTGTGTCCTGTGAATACTCTTGCTATGCTTCAGTTCTTTCTTGTGGTTTCAGTCTTCTAAAATCCCAATGCCTCAGTTCTTGAATGTCCCATTTTGTTGATGTTTCTGACTCACTCTGTGCAATCTGCCTTGAGTCTCCAGGAGAAAGTTGGAAGATGCATAATGCAAAATAAATAATTAACAAACACATATTGCCTTTAATCTTTGCATTGCTGTCGGATTAGGGTTGCCTGGCAACCAGTGGGAGGGCTGGGGTCAGGGACCTGAATGGGGTTCATGTGATGTCAGTGATACTGGTAAGGTCATGACAAAGGGTAGCTCTAGGAATTGCTGAAGACTCTATACTACAGAGTTTCTGGCAAGTCCCAGAAGTACCTTATGCCACTTCTAGGTTTTGCTTAGATGTGATGTCGTGACATCATCAACATCATTTTAAAAAACATTTTTCTCAAAGTGGTGGCCGCCAATGGGGGTCTCCTGCCATAGCGAGATGCCTGGTAATCCTGTCCCTGATCCAGCCCAGTACTCTCAATCAGCTTTGAGCAATTAATCTCATGAATAGGCTGGAACAGTGGACTTAGAAAAAATAAAATGAATTTCAATAGAGATAAGTGCAAAGTCCTACACTTAGGTACAAAAATCAAAGGCACAGATATAGAATGGGAGGGACTTGGCTTGATAGCAGCACATGTGAAAGGGAATAAGGTGTTCTGATTGATCACAAGCTCAACATGAGACTGCAGTGTGATGTGGCTGTGAAGAAAGCTAATGCAATCTTAATGCAGTCCAGATCACAGGAGGTGGTAGTTCCACTCTATTCTGCGATGGTCAGGCCTCACCTGGAGTACTGTGTTCAGTTTGGGGCAACACATTTTAGGAAGGATGTTGACAAGCTCCAGTGTGTCCAGAAGAGGGCAACCAGGATGGTGAGAGGGTTGGAATCCAAGTCTTACAGGGAAAGGCTGAAAGAGTTGGATATGTTTAGCCTGGGAAAGAGAAGTCTTAGAGGGGACATGATTACAGTCTTCTGATATTTGAAGGGCTGTCATGTAGAAGATGGAGCAGATCTATTCTCTCTTGCTCCTGATTGGAAGACTAGATCTAATGGGTGGAAATTACAAGGGAGTCAATACTGGCAAAATATCAGGAGGAACTTCCTAACTGTCAGAGTGGTGGAGCAGTGGAACAGACTGCCTCGGGAGGTGGTGGATGCTCCTTCGCTGGACATTTTCAAGTGGAGGCTGGACGACCATCTTTCGGGTATGTTGTAGGGCTATCTTTTGGCTATGCTCCTGCAGAGTGCATGGGGTTGGACTAGATGACCTGCAAAGTCCCTTCCAACTCTAACATACTATGATTCCCTTCTCCTCCATTTTATCCTCACAAAAACCCTGTGATGTAGGTTAGTGTGAGAGAACGTTCCTCATCAAAGGCTCCTAAGTAAGCTCAGCAGTCATGGGATAAGAGACTAGATCCTTTTGTGGTTTAAAAACTGTTTAGTTAACAGGAAATGGAGAATGAGCATAAATGGGCATTTTTCCACAGTGGACGGTGTTAAGTATGAGACTCAACAACGGAATAAGCTCAACAAGTGATTTCAGTTTTATTAACGACAAACACCAACTCAGGAACACACAACACAAACAGTAGAGCACAGCTCCTTTTTAAACTCTCCTGGGCTGTCAAAGCCACTCCCAGAAATAGTTAAGGACCAATGGAAATACAGAGATAAGGTCCAATCACAACTGTTCCCGCTTTGATACATTATCACACAGTGATTGGCTATTTACACTGGTTTCGCAGAAACCGACCAATAGGAACGCGACAGCTTAGAATCCACATTCAGAATCAAGCTTAACCTCGAAAAGAATAGGCTTGATTCACAGTTCAATACATAACAGACGGTCCCTTCCAACTCTAACATTCTATGATTCTGGTGAATGAATAACTCCCTCAGCCAGCCTAGATTTAATCCCCTGAGGCTCCGGTACTCCGAAAATCCCACTACCATCCCCTCCCTTCCTATCCATTGCCTTGCAAGTGACACTACAAATTAGCCACTTCCCCAAAGATATGTTGTGACCTCCCGTGAACCGGATTCACATCCATCTGAGCAGCTAAAGCCACCTCAACAAATCACGGATGCAAACAGTTTCCCCCTTTCGTGGTGACTAGCAAAAACACTTTTTCCTTCAGAACAACACAGATGTAATTAAAGCCAGAAAGGGGGGGGGGAGTTGCCAGCATTTCTGCCACGTTAGAAAGGTGTACAGGCCTTAAGAAGGAAATATTACTTTCCAGAACATGTAAGTGCTCCGAAGCTTTCCTGCACTAGACAAAGCTGCCTGGTCAGGTGTAATAAGGAAGGCCCGGTTCCGTTAGGATTACAGGGAGGGTAGGGGGTGTCGCTTCCTTCTTTTTAATTAAGGGAAGATGATAACACCCATCACTCACTTTTGTTTTATTTGACATTTCGTGTCTCATCAGGACCGCCCAGCTTCTGACCTGAAAGCTTAATGCGGAACAGAAGATGTGATTACGGGCTCAAGCTGAACCAAAAGAGGAGGGGGATATTTGTTGTTCAAAAGGAGCATAAAGATACACAGAGGAACCTGAATCCCAGAGCCAGGAGGCAACATCGGGGAAAGGCCTCGGCCTCTACGCCCTGCTGTTGCCCGTCCAGAGGAACTGGTTGGCCACTGTGCGAGACGGCAGGCTGCCTCACTCATTTCAGTTCTTATCCCATTCCTTCCCCAGAAATAGGCAGTCAGGGCAGTTAACAGCATAAATATAAATCATAAATAAAATATAAACAAAAATACAAATATTCTATAAAACAATTTGACACACTGGCACTCTGGCAAAATGATCAAAGAAGTCGAAAGTAGGCCCAGTAAGATTGAATTGCCTCAATGGAATGCCTGGATGAATAATTCTATCTTACAGGCCTTGTGGAACCTAGACAGCTCCCGTAGGATTGGATTGACAAAGAAGGAGAAGGAGAATCAGAAGAGATTGTATTTATACCCCACCCTTCATTTGGAGTCTCAGAGCGGCTTACAAACTCCTTTCCCTCCCCCTCCCCACAACAGACACCCTGTGAGGTAGGTGGGGCTGAGAGAGCTCTTTCAAGAACTGCTACTGAGAGAACAGCTCTGAAAGAACTTGCAACTGACCCAAGGTCACACCAACAGCCGCATGTGGAGGAGTGGGGAATCAAACCCAGTTCTCCCAGATTAGAGTCCGCGCTCCTAACCACTACACCAAACTGGCTCTAACGTCGTCATGTTGTCATTCCTTTCAATATGTGATCCCTAACCAGGGTGGTGCCTGGCAACTGTTGGGAGGTTTGTGGGCAGGAACATGTGGGGGCCAGGATGCTGGCTGCGTGTGATACATCACTTCTGGTGAAAACCTGGAAGTGACATTGGGTAGCTCTAGGAATCACTGGAAACGCTATGGGTTTTATGCATCACTGCTGTTTTCTTTTCTTCTGCAGGGCTTGGAGAAGCTGCAGACAACAGGAACCGAGGAGAAGAGAGAAGACGAGATTGGATTTATACCCCACCCTTCGCTTGGAGTCTCAGAGCGGCTTACAAACTCCTCTCCCTTCCCCTCCCCACAACAGACACCCTGTGAGGCAGGTGGGGCTGAGAGAGCTCTGACAGAAACTGCTCTTTTTCAAGAACAGCCTTGATAGAACTATGGCTTGCCCAAGGTCATCCAGCAGCTGCAAATGGAGGAGTGGGGAATCAAACCCGGTTCTCCCAGATCAGAGTCCGCGCACTTAACCACTATACCAAACTGGCAGGGAATCCCCCACCAAAGGCTTTGCACCCCTTTCCCTACCTATGTGACTAATCCAGGAAGCGTTGGACTTCTTTTCTCGGTTGTCTTTATTTGTTTGCCTTCGCTGATGTCAACAGCTTGCAAGAACCATAATATTGTGATATCATCCTGTTCAGTACATGCTTCCTGATTACCTGTAATTGTTCATGCTCAATAGAAGAAACAAGTAATGAGAAGGGAGAGAGAAGCCTTCCCTGATAAGATCATCAGAAGAGCCCTGTTGGATCAGACCAGTGGTCCATCTAGTCCAGCGTCCTGTCTCACACAGTGGCCAAGCAGTTCCTCTGGATGGCCAACAACAGGGCAGAGAGGCTGAGGCCTCCCCTGATAAGAACATCAGAAGAACCCTGCTGGATCAGACCAGTGGTCCATCTAGTCCAGCGTCCTGTCTCACACAGTGGCCAAGCAGTTCCTCTGGATGGCCAACAACAGGGCAGAGAGGCTGAGGCCTCCTCTGATAAGAACATCAGAAGAACCCTGTTGGATCAGACCAGTGGTCCATCTAGTCCAGCATCCTGTCTCACACAGTGGCCAGCCAGTTCCTCTGGATGGCCATCAACAGGGCAGATAGGCCAAGGCCTTCCCCTGATAAGGACATAAGGAGAGCCCTGCTGGATCAGACCAGTGGTCCACCTAGTCCAGCCTCCTATCTCACACAGTGGCCAACCAGTTCCTCTGGAGGGCCATCAACAGGGCAGAGAGGCCAAGGCCTTCCCCGATGAGAACGTAAGAAGAGCTCTGCTGGATCAGACCAGTGGTCCCTCTAGTCCAGCATCCTGTCTCACACAGAGGCCACCCAATTCCTCTGGATGGCCAACAACAGGGCAGAGAGGCTGAGGTCTTCCCCTGATACTGCCTGCTGGCCAGGGCTTTATAAAAAATAAAAGAGGTGCAGGAACTCTCAAGAGGGAAATGATTTTTTTTTTCAATCTGTATGCTGAAAACTCGTGAACTTTTAAACATTTTTTAAAGAATTTTGTTGAAGAGGTTCCAGAAATCCATTCCGACACATTCCTCCAGAAAAAAGCCCTGCTCCTGGCTCTGGGCTTCAGAGGATTAGTGCCCCTCAGTCACTGTGGCTACTTGCCATTGATAGACTTATCCTCCATGAATCTAATCCCCCTTTGAAATGGTTTATTTCTCTGGCCGTCACTACATTCTCTGGCAGCAAATTCCACATTTCCTATTGCCTTTCCTGAACCTACTCCCCATCAGCTTTCTAAAAGCATAACCCTTCAGACTCAACTGGCTTTTCCTCCTTTTAACACTTTCGTTTAGAACAAAAAGTTCTGGACTTTATATAATTGGAATGTAATTTTTAAGGGGAAATAATATTAGCAGAGTTGATGTTTCTTCTAATTGCGTTTGAGAGGCCCTGCTGTCGCCTCCATTTTGTCAAAGAGCTAAACTGATAATGTTGGCAAGGTCTCTTTTAATCAATTCATGTTGGAAGCTGATGTCCTAATGTACCAGGCTTCACCCTTTCATTATTAAGCAAATTGCACATTTATTAATTCCATCTGAATTGAGTCTCAAGGCGCCTGAAATTGCAGCACGAATGTTTCGCATGTTTCAAAAAAAAAAAAAAATCCTGTTCATTTTTAAGGAGGTCACTCCGAATAGCCTGTTATTCAAGAGATCTTTGTTTCCTTTGGTGCCTTATCCAAAATGGCTAAAACATTTATGTTGTTTTTTTAAGATGGAAAGAAAAGAAGAAGAAGAAGAAGGAGAAGAAGGAGGAGAAGAAGAGGAGGAGGAGGAGGAGGAGATTGGATTTATACCCATGGCTGGCTCGCCCACTAGGTGAGCTAGGTGCTCGCCTAGGGCGCGCTGGCTGCAGGGGCACCAAACTGCGCCCCGGACCCTCCTGGGAAAAGTCCTCCCCGCTGCTCCCACTGCCTCCCCGAGCGCCCCACCGGGGCTCAGGAGGCGGCAGCGGAGCTTGCCCGCCCTCTACCCAAAGCCGGCTTCTCTTCTCCCCCCCCCCACGGCCCTCCCAAGCCCAGTGCCGCCACTGGGAGGGAAGGGGCGGGCGTTCCAAGCCCGCACGTTCCCGGCTCTCCCTGGGCGCCTCGCAGCTGCGAGGGGTCCGGGAGAGCCTGCGCCGAAGGGGCGGGCGTTGCAAGCCCACCGTGGGGCTGGGGTTGGTGGGCTGGGCCACGGGGCGGGCAGGCGGCGGCGGAGCGGCTTCTCCCACCCCACGGCCCTCCAAAGCCCAGCACCGCCGCTGGGAGGGAAGGGGCAGCCGGGCGGACGTTCCAAGCCCGCCCTTTCCCTGGCTCTCCCAGGCGCCTTGCAACTGCGAGGGGCCCGGGAGAGCCGCGCCACCCCTTCCCCGGCTCTCTCAGGCGCCTCGCGGCTGCGAGGGGCCTGGGACAAGGCTGGGCCCTCTCCAGGCCCCACCGGGAGGTTGGTATCCCCGGTGGGGTGGGCGCCCCAGGCTGTCCTGCCTAGGGTGCCCAGACACCTGGGGCCGGCCCTGTTTATACCCCACTCTTCACTCAAAGTCTCAGAGCAGCTTACAAACTCCTTTCCCTTCCCCTCCCCACAACAGACAACCTGTGAGGCAGGTAGGGCTGAGAGAGCTCTTTCCAGAACTGTCCTTGAGAAAACAGCTGTGCCAGAACTATGGCTTGCCCAAGGTCATCCAGCAGCTGCAAGTGGAGGAGTGGGGAATCAAACTCAGTTCTCCCAGATTAGAGTTTGCACATTTAACTACTACACCAGAATGGAACAAAACACGAACACTTGGGTAAGACTTCCAAGGCTGTGAAGAGAACTGAAAGATCACTACAGCAAATGGAGAAAGTTTAATGCTAATCTTGATTTGTACATACTGATATATTCCTGGTCTAAATATTTCACAGACAGCTTCACCAGAGCTTTGACTCTTGCTGGCTTCCAAGGTGCTACTGGACTAAAACCTAACTCTTTTATTTCAGATTAATGTGGCTACCCTTCTGAAACTCTCGTCAAGGAATCCCAAGGCAAGGAAGAACATCAGAAGAGCCCTGCCAGATCAGACTAGTGGCCCATCTAGTCCAGCATCCTGTCTCACACAGGGGCCAACCAGTTCCTCTGGAGGGCCATCAACAGGGTAGAGAGGCCGAGGCTTTCCCCCGATAAGAACCTAAGAAGAGCCCTGCTGGATCAGAGCAGTGGTCCATCCAGCCCAGCATCCTGTCTCACCCAGTGGCCAACCAATTCCTCTGGACAGCCAACAAGAGGGCATAGAGGCCAAGGCCTTTGTAAGAACCTCAGAAGAGCCATGCTAGATCAGAGCAGTGGTCCATCTAGTCCAGCACCCTGCTCCCACAGAGTGGTCAAACAGTTCCTCTGGACAGCCAACAACAGGGCAGAGAGGCTGAGGTCTTCATAAGAACAACAAAAGAACCCTGCTGGATCAGAGCAGTGGATGTCCAGCATCCTGTCTCACACACTGGCCAACCAGTTCCTCTGGACAGCCAACAACAGGGCATAGAAGCAGAGACCTTCCCCTGATGTTGCCTCCTGGCACTTGGATTCAGAGGACCAGTGCCTCTGAATGTGGAGGTTCCTCTCCATCACCGTGGCTAGCAGCCATTGATAGATTTATCCTCCATGAATCTGTCTAATCCCCTCTTAAAGCTATTTCTTCCTGTGACCATCACTACATCCTCTGGCAGCAAACTCTACATTTGAATCACTCTGGACCCGGTCATACGGGCCAGAAAACACGGGGGGGGGAGGCGTGGCTGTTTGCCCCGGAGCAAAATAAAGTGTGGTAGCCCGATCACATGGTCCCCCGAGCTGCCATGCTCCGGCTGTTAGCGCCAATCACACGACGATGCTGAAGCATGGCAAAAGCGGCACAGCGCGATCACACAAGCCGCGCTGTTCTTATGTGTGCATGCGCCGTTCGGGGGGGGTGCCGTTGGCGTCTTGTTTGTGCGCATGCGCTGTTTGGCGTCGGTGCACATCCTATGCAAACTTACAACATCTGGTTTGCTCCGGGACGTGGGCAGGCACTGGATTCCTTGGGATACTGGTGCTCCCGTGATCAGACACCTGCCTTTGACCCGCATTTTCCAGAAACTAGTGCTCCTTCCTTGGTAGTTTTTACTCCGCATCTTCAGCGGGAAGCCGCGCAGTTGGCCACGGGAATGCTACGCCTCCCAGATGTGTTGGTGTGGTTGCACCATCCAACTTTCACACCCATGCACAATTCGGGAATTGACTGTGGCATGAGGAACCTACCGTGAGAAGAGAGAAGTGAATAATGGCAGGCATTATGAAATCAGTGTCACCGGCACTTTATTATACCGTGTGGTCTAAATGGTTTTAGGATTGTTTTCATCTGATTTGTATTTTATGTTTTATTGTAAACTATGTGTTGCCTTGGCTGGCAGGGCGGGAGTAGAAATGTAACAAACAAACAAATAAATAAATAAATAAAAATAACTTGATCTTGGTCACCAGCCACATGTTCTTACCAGGGCTATTTTGGGGCAGGAACGCACAGGAATGGAGTCTCTGGCTGGCTTCTGAGTTGGCCACACCCAGCAGGAACTCATTAGCATAACAGGCCACTCCCAACAGCAGAAACTCATTAGGATTGGCTACATTAGGAGTGTGTGGCCTAACATGCAAAGGAGTTCTTGCTCCGAAAAAAGCCCTGGATTTTGACAGCAAACAAGACAAACCGAATAAGAAGCAAAAGGTGGATGTGGCTAGATGACCACACTTCTGGTGACATGGGGAGTGGCCTAATATGCTAATGAGCTGTGCTGTCAGGGGTGTGCCCTAATAGGCTAATGAGTTCCTGCTGTTGGGTGTGGCCTATTATGCTAATGAGTTCCTGCTGGGCTTTTTCTACAAAAGAGCCCTGGTCCTTACACCAAAGAATCTTTGCCCCCCATGCCGGGATCAAGAGACAGACAACAAGATTGGGTACTAATGGGCCACTTTATTAACCTGATGACAAGCATAATGGCAAACATAAATGGCAAGGGGTAGCAGGTTGCGGCATGGTCAAGGCTAGGGGTGTCAAGAACCCTTCCCTCGCCAGTTGATCTAGGGCAAGCCAACCAGCCCCAGGCGCAAGCCAAAGGGATATGGCTTACATCCGGCCAGCACGGCAAGTAGAATTGCTGGGGAAATCCAACCCCCCGAGCCGCAAGGCTCAAAGGGAGGAGAATCCCGTGCAATCCCTTAGGCAGTCTGTTTTCCCCACCACAGGGCCCAAAGACTGTACTGACAAGACCCCTAGGCCCCGAAGGGGTTATAAGCGGCGCTCACCGTGCTGCAGTCTGTATCGCATAACATCCTGCCAACTGAAGTGACCAGCCTATTTAAACACGACCACACCCTTGTCAATCACCCAACCACAGCCACAGTAAGTAAAGGTAAAGGTTCCCTTGCTCGAAAGCCAGTCGAATCCGACTCTAGGGTTGCAGTGCTCATCTCCGTTTCAAAGCCGAAGAGCCAGCGCTGTCCAAAGACGTTTCCGTGGTCATGTGGCCGGCATGACTAAACACCAAGGTGCACGGAATGTTGTTACCTTCCCACTGAAGTGGTACCTATTTATCTACTTGCAATTTCTTGCTTTCGAACTGCTAGGTTGGCAGGAGCTGGGACCAGAGACAGGAGCTCACTTCCGCCATGCGGCACTCTCGGGTCTCGAACTGCTGAACTACTGACCTTCCACAGCCTGCAGTTCAGCGTCTTAACCACTTGAGCCACCGCAGATCCCCACAGTAC
>JAPDNY010001684.1:0-13643 GCA_029375565.1 Gekko gecko | reverse complement strand
AGTAATTTCTAGATTCATTATCTGTCCCCTTTGGGGGAGGGGCATGGCTCAGTGGTTAAGCATCAGCTTGGCATGCAGAAGGTCCCAGGTTCAGTCCCTGACATCTCCAGTCAACAGGATCAAGTAGTTGGTAATATGAAAGACCTCCACCTGAGTCCCTGGAGAGTCACTGCCAGTTTGAGTAGACAATACTGACCTTGATGGACTAATGGTCTGATTCATTATAAGGCAGCTTCATGTGTTCATGTGAAAACCACATACAGACATCCATATATCATCTCAATTCATTATGAAAGTCGAAAATGGAACCTCCATGTACAGTGACAATATACCTTTGCCCTACCAGACACCGATGGCCAAGAATGGGGGAAAGTTGGTACCCTCATACCTTGACTGTAAGCTTTTGGCTAGTCACTACCTGAAACAAGATGGTGGGTAGAAGAATCTTTATAGTGATCCCACAGGTCTTTTCTTCCAAGTCCCCCAAAGGCTGGGCCAAGTAATTTTCTCCCCTGCCTCATTCCTTTCTGAAGAGGCCCCAAACATCAGGGAGGAGCTCAGGCTCAGTGGTAGGACATCTGCTTGGCATGCAGAAGGTCCCAGGCTCATTCCCTAGAATCTCTGGTTGAAAGGATCAGGCAGTAGATAATGTGAAAGACCTCTGCTTGATACCCTGGAGAGCTGCTGCCTGTCTGAGTAGTCAATACTGACTTTAATGGGTCTGAGTAACTATAAGGACACCAGGCCCTACTCTCCAGCTGCCAATCAGCTGGCCAACAGGGGAGACTTATCAGGAAAAATAGGAAGACCCAGACCAAGTCTTTGCACGGGAAGTGACATCATCATGTTAATAATGGCAGGGTGGCACTCTGGTATTTGGGCACAAACTCTATGGTAAAAGCTGTTTTTACCATAGAGTTTTTGCCCAAATACCTGTGTTGCTCAGAAGTTACTGGCATGATGATATCATTTCCTGTGCAATTCCAGTGACATGGCCTGGGCTTTCCTCTTTCTCCGGGTAAGTCCCCCTCACCCCCTGTCAGTTGCCAGGAGAAGACCTGGCAACCCTAGTGTTCAACCCTAACACCTGAAAATCTCCCGCTGCTACAAGAGCAATTCCTCTGGAGAACATGGCTGCTTTGGAGGGTGGACTCTGTGCATTAGGACCTGCTGAGATTGCTCCTCTCCCTAAACCACGGTCTCCCCAGACTCCACCCCAAAAATCTCCAGGTATTTCCCAACCCTACTCAAGGAACCCCCACTTTCCTCCATTTGCAACACAATGAACATCCTTTCCCCTCAGGACCAAATGCTCTCACCTCCTTCTCCTGTTTTTCATCTTCTTCCCGCCGTAGCAAGAAGCCCTCAACCAGGGCCACCGCCTGGGTGCAGGTCTCTGGATTATGTTTCCTGACCCAGCTCTGTGTTTCCTGGGGCAAGATAACCACAAATTGCTCGAGGATCAGGAGCTCCAAAATTCTCTCCTTGGTGTGCTGCTCAGGCTTCAGCCACTGATGGCAAAGCTCCCGGAGCTGCCCACAGACCTCTTGGGGACTCTCTGTCTCCTGATAGTGGAACTGCCTGAACCGCTGGCGTTGCGTCTCCAGGTTGCCCTCTTCGTCTTCCAAAATCTCTCCCTTCACTTTCACAGAAGAAACGAGGCCTTCTTGGGCTTCTTCAGGGAGGCCTGGTAAAATTTGGGCTGCAGACAGTCTTTTAGGCCGTCGTCTGGCACAAGTTACTTCCCTGAAAGATACCAGGAGGTCCTGGGTGTCCTCCTCTGACCAGGCCTGAGGTGACTGGTGGTATTCTCGTCCCGAGTGTGGAGGCTGCATAGTCTTCAGGAACTCCTGCCACTGGGATTCCCACTGTTGTAGCCCCTCCTCTGGGTCTTGCTTGATGGGCTGTGGGACAGTCCCAGGCAAAAACTCCCGGATGGTTCCCACCTGGACAACATGAGGGTCCTTTCCTTCTACTTTCAGTGACTCCTCTAATTTGGGTCCTGAAGAGTCCTGGCCCTCCATTTTTTATTCCTAGCAGCAGCTTCTGGACTAGAAAAGAAATCCCAATTAAAAGATAAACAAGACTATTTTATATATGTGCATGCATGCGTGTCTGTATACTATAGCTCTTTAAGACATTGGGGTCATTTGTTGTAAATTCAGAGATGAGGGGGCTGTGGCTGCTAAGGCCAGAAGAAGAAGAGAAGAAGAAATTGGATTTATACCCCACCCTTCACTACCTGAAGGTATCTCAGAACAGTTTACTAACACACACACAAACCTGTAACAATGTCAATATAAAATATAAAATATTTTTTTAGGTGTGGCTGGTAGTGTATGAGTTCTGAAATTAATAAAAGATACCGATGTAAGAAAATCATAGCATACTGCCTTATCTCAAAAAAGAATGTTTTAAAAAATACATTAATACAGAATGGTAGCTACTTACGCTAAAAAAGAGACGCTCCTAGCAATGGTCTTAAATCAATTCTGTATATACTGAGGAGCCTTCAGTCCTCAAAGACCATTGGAACCACCATTCTGTAAATGAAATCAATGGTATAACATGAATGCATAGTTGGATTAAAATATTAAGTAACATCACATATGCTCCAATAAAAGTCAGGAGTATTTCTAGAACTTTGCACATACAGTTCTGTTCTGGCCGTAATTCAATTCCCATTGTGTGTTCATGTGTGAAACAGATGTCAGGTATTCAAAGAGAGGTAAAAGAAGGTGTAATATAGGTGCAATCCTAACCAATTCTGCAACCCAACTTTAAACACTAGAAGGGAGGGCTAGAGAAGGGAGGGGAGGGGAGGGGAAAACAGAGAGGGAGGAGGAGGGGGAGAGTGGTATCTAACTGTCTGAATGGTTGAAGATGGGGGGGAAATTGTATATAACACTACGGGTGATGAAATATACAGAGCACATCATATATCAGAACTAACATCTCTTCATTTAATCTACGTGGTGACAGGGTGCCCAAAGTGGAAATCCAGAAAGTTTCTCTTTTCCGTAGTTATTTGAGAAACTGGAGGAGCTGACCCTTGTTTTTTTCCTTTTGTCTTTCTTTAGTACAATACAGTGGCTCAAGCGGTTAAGATGCTGAACTGCAGGCTGTGGAAGGTCAGTAGTTCAGCAGTTCAAGACCCGAGAGTGCCGCATGACGGAGTGAGTTCCCATCTCTAGTTCCAGCTCCTGCCAACCTAGCAGTTCAAAAGCAAGAAATTGCAAGTAGATAAATAGGTAGCCTCCCTCATGGATCACTGCCTTGTCGTGGCGAGGGGGCTTGCGTGGTTCGATGAGGCTGTGGGCTATGCCGTGGAGGGCCACCCAGGACGGACAGGCCACAGCAGAGAACTCAGACCAAGCGTGATCCCCTGGAGAAGGAAATGGCAACCCACTCCAGTATCTTTGCCAAGAAAACCCCATGGATAGTAACAAAAGGCTAAAAGATATGACGCCGGAAGATGAGCCCCTCAGGTCGGAAGGTGTCCAATATGCTACTGAGGAAGAGCAGAGGGCAAGTACGAGTAACCCCAGAAAGAGTGAAGCGGCTGGGCCAAAGCCGAAAGGACGCTCAGTTGTGGATGTGTCTGACGGTGAAAGGAAAGTTCGATGCTGCAAAGAACAATACTGCATAGGAACCTGGAATGTAAGATCTATGAATCAAGGTAAGCTTGACGTGGTCAAAAATGAGATGGCAAGAATGAACATCGACATCTTGGGAATCAGTGAACTAAAGTGGACAGGAATGGGCGAATTTAACTCAGAAGACCATTATATCTACTACTGTGGCCAGGAATCCCATAGAAAAAATGGTGTGGCCTTTATAGTCAACAAGAGAGTGAGAAAGGCAGTATTGGGATACAATCTCAAAAATGACAGAATGATCTCGGTCCGAATCCAAGGCAAACCATTCAATATCACAGTAATCCAAGTCTATGCCCCAACCACTGCTGCAGAAGAGGCTGAAGTGGACCAGTTCTACGAAGACCTACAACAGCTCGTAGAACTAACACCAAAAAATGATGTCCTCATCATCATAGGGGACTGGAATGCTAAAATAGGAAATCAAAAGGTAACCGGAATAACAGACAAGTTTGGCCTTGGAGAACAAAATGAAGCAGGGCAAAGGCTAACAGAGTTTTGTCAAGAGAACACGCTGGTCATAGCAAACACCCTTTTCCAACAACCTAAGAGGCATCTCTACACATGGACATCACCAGATGGGCAACACCAAAATCAGATTGACTATATAATTTGCAGTCAAAGATGGAGAAGCTCTATCCAGTCAATAAAAACAAGACCTGGAGCTGACTGTGGCTCAGATCATGAGCTACTCATTGCAAAATTCAGACTTAAATTGAAGAAAGTTGGGAAAACCACAAGGCCATTCAGATTTGACCTAGATCGCATCCCCGATGAATATACAGTAGAGGTGAAGAATAGGTTTAAGGGACTAGATTTGATAGACAGAGTGCCTGAAGAACTATGGACAGAGGTCCGTGACATTGTAAAGGAGGCAGCACTCACCGCCATCCCAAAGAAAAAGAAATGCAAAAAAGCAAAGTGGCTGTCTGATGAGGCTTTACACATAGCAGAGGAAAGAAGGAAAGCTAAAGGCAATGGGGAAAAGGAAAGATTTGCCCAACTGAATGCAGATTTCCAGAGAACAGCAAGGAGAGATAAGGAGGCTTTCCTGAATGAACAATGCAGAGTAATAGAGGAAAACAATAGATTGGGAAGGACTAGAGATCTCTTCAAGAAAATTGGAGAAATCAAGGGAACGTTCCATGCAAAGCTGGCCATGATAAAGGACAAAAATGGTAGGGACCTAACAGAAGCAGAAGAGATTAGGAAAAGATGGCAAGAATACACAGAAGAACTATACAAGAAGGACCTCGATGTCCTTGACAACCACGATGGTATAATCACTGACCTCGAGCCAGACATCCTGGAAAGCGAAGTTAAATGGGCCTTAGAAAGCATTACTAACAACAAAGCTAGTGGAGGTGATGGTATCCCAGCTGAGTTATTCAAAGTCTTAAAAGAAGATGCTGTTAAAGTGCTGCACTCAATTTGCCAACAAATTTGGAAAACACAACAGTGGCCACAGGATTGGAAAAGGTCAGTTTACATTCCAATCCCAAAGAAGGGCAATGTCAAGGAATGTTCAAACTATCGCACAATTGCACTCATTTCACACGCTAGCAAGGTCATGCTCAAAATCCTACAAGCTAGGCTCCAACAGTACGTGGATAGAGAATTGCCAGAAGTACAAGCTGGGTTTCGAAGAGGTAGAGGAACTAGAGATCAAATTGCCAACATTCGCTAGATCATGGAGAAAGCAAGAGAGTACCAGAAAAACATCTACTTCTGCTTCATTGACTATGCTAAAGCCTTTGATTGTGTGGATCACAATAAATTATGGCAGGTTCTTAAAGAGATGGGAGTACCGGACCACCTCACATGTCTCCTGAGAAACCTGTATAAGGGTCAGAAGCAACAGTTAGAACCGGATATGGAACAACTGATTGGTTTAGCATAGGAAAAGGAGTACGACAAGGATGTATATTGTCACCTTGCTTATTTAATTTATATGCCGAGTACATCATGCGAAATGCTGGCTTGGATGAATCACAAGCTGGAGTTAAGATTGCTGGGGAAAAGATCAATAACCTCAGATATGCAGACGAAACCACTCTGATGGCAGAAAGTGAAGAGGACCTAAAGAGCCTCTTGCTCAGGGTGAAAGAGGAGAGCGCAAAAGTGGGCTTGAAGCTCAACATCAAAAAAAACTAAGATCATGGCATCTGGCCCCATCATTCCTTGGCAAATAGAAGGGGAAGTCGTAGAAGTAGTGACAGACTTCACGTTCCTAGGATCTCAGATCACTGCAGATGGTGACTGCAGCCATGAAATTAAAAGACGCCTGCTCCTTGGGAGGAAAGCGATGGCAAACCTAAACAGCATGATAAAAAGCAGAGACATCACCTTGCCAACAAAAGTCCGCATGGTCAAAGCAATGGTATTCCCCGTAGTAATGTATGGCTGCGAGAGTTGGACTATAAGGAAGGCCGAGCGTCGAAGAATAGATTCTTTTGAACTATGGTGCTGGAGAAGACTCTTGAGAGTCCCTTGGACTGCAAGGAGATCAAATCAGTCAATCCTAAAAGAAATCAACCCTGACTGTTCCCTGGAAGGCCAGATCCTGAAGCTGAAGCTCAAATACTTTGGCCACCAAATGAGAAGGGAGCATTCACTGGAGAAGACCCTGATGATGGGAAAGATTGAAGGTCAAAGAAGAAGGGGACGGCAAAGGATGAGATGGTTAGACAGTGTCATCGATGCAACAAACATGAAATTGAGCAAACTTCAGCGGACAGCGGAAGACAGGAGGGCCTGGCGTAATCTGGTCCATGGGGTCGCGAAGAGTCGGACTCGACTGTGTGACTGAACAACAACAACAAATAGGTACCACTTCGGTGGGAAGGTAACAGCGTACCGTGCACCTTGGTGTTTAGTCATGCTGGCCACATGACCACAGAAACGTCTTCGGACAGTGCTGGCTCTTCGGCTTTGAAACGGAGATGAGCACCGCAGCCCTAGAGTTGGATTCGACTGGCTTTCAAGCAAGGGAGGCTTTACTTTTACTAGTACAATACCATAGACTCCACCCTCTAAAGCTGGGGTATTGAACTCATTTGCTATGGAGAGACAGATTTGACATAAATGGGACTTTGTCAGGCTGGGCCATGTGTGTCATAAAATGTAATGCCAGGTAGCAGAGATATAAGCTTTATAAAGGACACAAACACAAAGATGTTTTTTAACTTAAAATAAAAGCATGCCTGAAAAATTAGCATTCTTGCAATATTTTGTTTATTTAATAGCCAGGTCTTGATTCAGTCCAGGAGGTTTCCTGTCTCATTACCAATGCTGATTTCTCCATATCTCCTACCCCTCTGCATATCACACCTAATCCTATTGCGCCTGCAATTGCCATTTGCCTGCTATTGCCATTTGCCTGCTATTGCCATTCAACATCTCTGAAATCACTCCACTCTCCCAAGACATAAGGACAAATGGACTCCCATTCTAACCAAGAAAGCTCATCCCCTGCCACAGATTTTGTTAGTCTTTAAGGTGCTGCTGGATTCTGGCTCTTTTCCATCACTACAGACAGCCTAACAGGGCTACCCACCTTGATCTGTCACCATGCGAAGGAATGATAAGGGGGCTGGACAATGACAGGGAGGCTTGGAAGTAACAGAAAGTAACAGAAAGGAGGCCCAAGTTAAAACTGGGCACCGGCGCTTTGGGGAAACAGGCCAGTCACTCAAGGGCAGGCAAGGTTTTTGCTTCTGTCATCCCCACAGGCACTCTAAGGGTCTGGAATTGGCGTCTAAAACGGCATGGACGTCTCTGTCTGCAAGCAGCTGTCAGCGGTTCTTTCCTGGCACACCAGTGGTGCGCTCTCTTTGTTCTGCGCACGGCTGCATCCCGATCACTCAATGCCTTCTCCTGCCACTCTGCGCGTCAGCATTTCTTGATCCTATTCTTGATCTTGGGGGACGGGGGGACGCCCTACTGAGATCAGCCTCAGGACTGAGAGCAGGAAGCTTTGTGTTGGGCGGGGGAGGGGGGCTCGATTCGCTGGCCGGCTTGTTCTCCAGTTTTCCTCTCCCCGCCTCCTTTAATCCCTCTTTGCTCACCTCCTCCTCCGCCCACACAGTCCGTTGGGTCGGGGCTGTTTCTCCTTTGCAATCTGTAATCCGAATGACTGGCCAAGAAGGCTCTTCTACCCCCTACCTCAACCCAAGCCCCCCCCCCCCCCCCCGGCTAGATCGGGAGGAACAGGAAAAAAACAGGCAAAGCAATACAAATTCCCCGGCCTTTCTAGGAATCAGATCTCTGCGAGCTTAACACAGGAAAGGGACGCGGTGAATTTTTACCTTGGGTGCAGAGGGGTCGGGGGAGGGGGGCTGTTACTTTTTGCACGCATGGGGAGGGTATCTGAAGCCGCAGCCTGCTCTTGGGTGGGGCAGGGAGGCGGGATTTGTGAGAGGGAGCCGCAAAGCAGGGAAGGAAAGGGGCGCAATGCTTGAAGGGGTGGGGTGGCTCAGGTATGGTTGCCAGCCTCCCAGTGGGGACTACAGAGCCCCCAGAATTCGAACTGATCCCCCGGCGATAGAAATGGCTACTTGGCAGTAGGGTTGCCAGCCGCCAGGTGGGGCCTGGAGATCTCCCACTTTTACAACTTATTCCCAGCTGACAGAGATCAGCTCCCTTGGAGGAAATGGCTGCTTTGAAGGGTGGACTCTATGGCATCCTACCATGCTAAGGCCCCTCCCCTCCCCACCCCTGCCCTCTCCCAGATCCACCCCTGAAGTCTCCAGGTATTTTCCAACCCAGACCTGGCAACCCTACTCTCCACCCACAAAATCTTTAGGTATTTCCCATCCAGGAGTTGGCAACCATAGACAGCTGGCAGTGAAGGCTGCTAAGAAGCAATTCTATGCAGCCTCCACTGTGTCTCTGAACTCACACCTGGCCCAGTTATTTAGGACAATTTGGTCTTTAGTTTCTTTGCCTCAGTCAGTATATACAGTATATTCATATTCTACACACACACACACACTGTAACAAAATTTTGAAATAAGAATTAAAAAAAAACTTTGCCTCAGGGCAAACAAAGGATAAGGTATTGGCTATTGGCTGTGAGGCATTTGCGAGCTTCCGGGACCTCCCTGCTACATTTGATACAGTAAGGACCCTTTCCATCTTCCGCTCCAGTTTTGGACCATTTCAGCCAGCTCTCCCAGGAGAAGGTCAACAACATGAAGCCCACTTCTAACCTCCTTGACTCATGCCCATCTTGGCTGGTCAAGGCCTGCGGAGATGGTGTGTAGGTCCCTTTGGGAAACATCATCAATCTATCCCTGTCCTCAGGGATGTTCCCAGTGGGTTTGAAGGAGGCAGTGGTGCGTCCACTCTTGAAAAAAACATCACTGGACCTTGTGGTCCTTGCCAACTACTGCCCAGTATTAAACCTTTCGTTTCTGGGTAAGGTGGTTGAGAGAGTGGTGGCCAAACAGCTCCAGGCTTTCTTGGATGACGTCTCGATTCTGGATCCCTTCCAGTCTGGTTTCTACCCTGGACAAGGGACAGAGACCACACTGGTCGCCCTCATGGATGATCTCCGGAGACATCTAGATTGAGGCGGGTTGGCGTTGTTGCTGCTCCTTGATCTATCACTTAAAGTAAAGACCCAAAGGAAACTGTGCAAAATGCGCTTATATTACATCACATATCCATAAATATAAATGCCATGACAAATAATCTACAGTCTTTCTCAAGCGTACAGATGAAAGAGAAGTCCTCAACATAACAGGATGATGAAATTCTCTGGAGTGAACCTCATTTTGTAGACAACTTCTTCTAAAAGATCAGAGGTGTCTTTCCTTATTTCATAGATTGCAATCTTTCCCCAAAAGGGTACTATACAAAATCCTAATCCATTGTGTATGGTAATTCTTACAACAGTGGGCAAAAATCTACTTGCCCGCTGTTGTAAGAATTACCATACACAATGGTATGTAAATAAATAAATAAAGGAGTTGCATCGGCACACAAGCCCTACCATAACCAGGAAGAAATGATATAAGAACATAAGAACATCCAGTCCAACACTCTGTCACACAGTGGCCAAAAATACCAGGTGCCATCAGGAGGTCCAACAGTGGGGCCAGGACGCTAGAAGCCCTCCCACTGTTGACCCCTCCAAACACCAAGAATACAGAGCCTCACTTGCCCCAGAGTCCCTATCTATACCTTGTGGCTAATAGCCACTGATGGACCTCTGTTCCATATGTATATCTAATTCCCTCTTGAAGCCATCCATGTTTGTAGCCGCCACCACCTCCTGTGGCAGTGAATTCCACGTGTTAATCACTCTTTGGGTGAAGAAGTATAAATCCTTGGATTGTGGGGAAAGTTTTTACCATGCCTGAAGCCGCAAATACATCTCATGGAGAAGGAGGAAAGCAAGGGCATGCTCTGAGGGTGGAAGCAGATTCACAGAAGAGCTTAGAGAAGCTGTGCCAGATCAGTCCAATGGCCCATCCTCCTGTGGGACCAGGGTTGCCAGCTGGAGTCCAAGCCCTGCAAAGTGGCCATCCAAGAGCCCACAATGCCCCAAAGGTCATGGAAACACCACCAACACCAGGGGTCTTTTCGGGGGGGGAGCCCACCGGAGCGCAGCTCCGGGAGCTCAGGAGCCAAGCCCCGCCCCCAGCCGGCGTCCCGGAGAGTCTTTCAGGCAGCCGAATGTCAATTTCAGCTCCATTATATTCTATGGGCCATTGAAGTCAATGGTGAAAACATAGGGTATATTCTGGGGGCTGGAGGGAGGGGGTTTGAGGGAGAGGCTCGAAACTCACAAGATAGCTGATGGAGCCTCTCCCAAGATACCCACCAGGTTTCAAGAACATTGGACCCGGGGGTCCAACTCTATGGGCCCCTAAACAGGTTGCCCCTATTCCCTCCATTGTTCTCTATGGTGAAGTTATTTTTTCCCACCATAGAGAACAATGGAGGAAATGAAGCAACCTGTTTGGGGGGCCCATAGAATTGGACCCCCTGGTCCAATGTTCTTGAAACTTGGTGGGTATCTTGGGGAGAGGCTCCATCAGCTATCCTGTGATCTTGGAGCCTCTCCCTCAAACCCTCCCTCCAGCTCCCAGAATATACCCTATGTTTTCACCATTGACTTCAATGGCCCATATGGTATAATGGGGCTGAATTGCCACTGAATTTCTTTCATTCCCTCCTTTCCTTCTTTCTTTTTCCTCTTTCCCTCATTCTTCCTTCCTTCTTTCTTTCTTTCTTTCTTTCTTTCTTTCTTTCTTTCTTTCTTTCTTTCTTTCTTTCTTTCTTTCTTTCTCTCTCTCTCTCTCTCTCTCTCTCTCTCTCTCTCTTTCTTTCTTTCCCACCTTCTTCTCTTCTCTTTTTCCTCCTTTCCCTGTTTCCCTCCTTCTTCCCTCTCTTTCTTTCCCTCTTTCCTTCCTTCTTTCCTCTCTCTACTCTCTCTCTTTCCTTCCCTCTTTCCTCCTTCTGTGGCCCAACTCTCATGAGAAGAAGTTTAAACTTTAAACCCCTTCTCTCTTAGCTCCCCCACCCAGACCAGCTGGGGAAGGGAAGGGAGGCTTTTGAAGATGCTTCCCCCTTTTGTTTCTCCTTCTGACATCACTTCCGGTGATGTCAGGGGGCGTGGCATATGCTAATAGCCTAATAGCTCCTTAGCATACCATATGCTAATGAGCTCCTGCAGCTGTTCTTCTACGAAAAGACCCCTGACCAACACCCACCAGTCACAGTCTCAGGTGACTCCCCTCAGACAGACAGTGAAGGGCTTTGTCCATGAAGGATAAACATATGGAGCAGGGGTCCATCAGTGGTTATTAGCCACAAGGTATAGCTGGAATACCAGATCAAATGATAGAGGAGGATTATAAAATGATGAATTAATTAAATATAGCAGCTAGACGAAATAACTGTGTTGTAATAGGTGATTTTAACTAGCCATACACTGACTGGGTCAATATGTGTTCAAGTCAGGGAAAAGAGATTGAGTTTCTAGACACTCTCAATGACTGCTATGGAGCAGGTGGTCACAGAACCTACCAGGGGAGAGGGGATCCTCCACTTGGTCCTAAGTAATGCCCAAGACCTGGTGAGAGATGTAAAAGTGATTGCACCGCTTGGGAACAGTAACCATAATGTTACTGAGTTCAACATTTGTATAAATAGGGGGTTGCCCCCCCAAAATGACACAACCACTTTTAACTTAAAAAGGGGTAACTTCTCTGATATGAGTGGACATGTGAGGAGGAAACTGAAAGGAAAAGTACAAAGGGTCAAAACCACTGGGGAAGCTTGGAGACTATTTAAAACTACAATCCTAGAAGCCCAGAAAAAATGTATTCTGTAGGTTAGGAAAGGCACAGATAGGTATAGGAAACGGCCTGCATGGTTAACAGACAAAGTAATGGAAGCTGTAAAAGGTAAGAAGGATTCCTTTAAGCAGTGGAAAGCTAGTCTCATCGACGTTGATAAACAGGAACACAGGCTGTGGCAAATAGAATGCAAGTCTGTGATCAGGCAGGCAAAAAGGGAATATGAGGAGCATATCACAAAAAATCATAAAGACCAGCAATAAAACTCTCTTCAAATACATTAGAAGCAGGAAACCAGCCAGGAAGGCAGTGGGGCCCTTGGATGACCAAGGGGTAAAAGGAGTAGTGAAGGATGATAGGGAAATGGCTGAGAAGCTGAATGCATTTTTGCCTCTGTCTTCACTGTGGAAGATGAGAAGTGCTTGCCCACCACTGGTTTTGGGAGGAGTGTTGAAAGACCTGAATCAGATTGAGGTAACAAGAGAGGGGGTCCTACGATTGTTAGACAACATAAAAACTGATAAATCACCAGGCCCGGATGGCATATATCCGAGAGTTCTGAAAGAACTCAAATGTGAACTTGTGGATCTCCTGACAAAAATATGTAATCTTTCATTAAAATCTGCCTCCATTCCTGAGGACTGGACGGTAGCTAATGTCACTCCTATCTTTAAAAAGCATTCCAGAGGCGATTCGGGAAATTACAGGCCAGGCAGTCTGACATCAATACCGGGCAAGTTGTTGGAAACCGTTATAAAGGAGAGAATTAGTAGGCACATTGATGAACACAAACTATTGAGGAAGACTCAGCACTCAGTGTCTGTTAGCACCTCAAAGAACAACACTATCAATTGGGCTTAGAAGTCAACTGGGAACTTGTGCAGTCATTGCCAAGTAGAGAACGCATCTAATTTCCCCCCCACGCCTTTAAATTTTCTGCAGGCCCCAGACTGGGGGGTCAATTGTGATTCCTGGAGACCTCTAGGATCCTAGCAATGCCTGCAAGGCCGAATTTTTTAAAATGAAGGGGGAAGAAGCTCAAAAGTCAGAGCTAAATTGTTGTACTAGGAACATATGCTTGAAAATTCAGGAGCCTGAGAAATAGCTGAATATGATGTCCAGGCCAGTATCTGTGGGTTTCTGTAATTCATTCCCTTTTGATGGATTCCTTCCAATTCGCTATGTAGAAAACTCCCTCTTCCTCCGCTATGGTGTGGGGGAGAGAGTCCACCTTCCAAAGCATCCCTTTTCTCCTGGGTGTGGTACAAAGTGATCAGGAAATAAATGCTTTAGTTCTCTGCCGAGAAAAGTCCCCAGCAATCATGGCAGGAAGACTTGAAATAATATTTACTAGAACCTTGAATACCTTTTCTATTGGTACAGTCATAAGTTTAATAACCCAACCCATTGATTTATATAGGCTCCCTCATTCTGAGGTATCTATATCAATGCCCCTCAGGTGATATTTTAATGTTAGTTAATTCAACAATGATATTCTATATTTTGTTCAACTCATTCAACAATGATATTCTATATTTTGCCAGATATCTGTAACATGCCTTAGCTGCTGCTACACGTTTCCCCTCTGGATTCACCCTGCAGAATTTTCAGCGAGCCCAGCCTGTCTTCAAAGAAGTACTACAACAACGAATGGGAATACATGCAGCCTCCATCCCAC